>JARACY010002368.1:0-43728 GCA_029255725.1 Scrobipalpa atriplicella | reverse complement strand
GTTCGTATCTGGGAAAAATTGTATGGAGGCTGTCATACTTTTTCGCGCTAATCCATAAAAATTTTCACGAATACGAATCGGATTCGGAGCAGTGCGCAAATGCTCTTAGGGTATACCTGTCACTTACTAATACGCTCTCTGATAGTTATGTACCTACTTATTTACTTTGAATGATACTTACGTTGTTGACTTTTTGACTACCGTGAGGGCCAAGATCCAATTGGTCTATGTCATCTCGAACACTTCAGGCAAATGTAGTTGCTTGTAGTGCGTACTTCACGTATTCATATTTAAGTGCATTTCTTTCTACACATAGAATCGGTTCCTCGAGATCATAGGGGGGGTCGAAGATAGCAAAAGATCAGTTGGAAGAAGCATGTTGACTTTTACATAGACGACATTCGGATAGTGCGTACTCGGATACACAGACGTTGTTGTAAACAATCACTTTCTTTTGTTTGACTGCATGTCTTATTTAAATGAAGATAATATTTAATTCACTAACAAAAAATAATAAAATACAAATCTTAAATCCACTGTGATTTTCGTCGTAATATAAAAAGCCAAGCATGCCAATATATCAGTAAATTTTGTTGTTTCTATATTAGTAATAGATTGATCGGTTAAGGCATGTTTGGAATATATTTGCTGATTCTTCTTCTTTATAGTACAGGCAGTATGATTTTGACTTTTGAATGTCAGTTCGCTTACTGTTTATCAAAGAGTGTCTGAGTGTTTATGTGTTTCTCTCCTTGATATCAAATTGGCACGAACAATCAAGTAGGTTGCTATGAGCACGTCCTAGTCATTAAGATCTGGTTTGAAAATACAGGCTCTGCTTAGATTGAACCAGTAGGTACCGCCTCTTTGGATTACTAGCTTCTTCAAGCTACATTGCTCATTGGATAAGACTGTGATACTAATCCAATTCCATGTATTTTTGTTTATTTTGCATCGTACAAGATGATCTAAACTTATCTCACACCAATTTTTCATAAGCAACTTTAAAATATGTTTTTCCTTGTTCACAGATGAGATGACAAAACTGTAAATCAATTTGAAGACTCGTCTACAAGACTGACTCCAAGAAGTTGGCGATATAAATGTCTTGAAGACTATTTTCTCGT
Organism: Scrobipalpa atriplicella; assembly: GCA_029255725.1. Classification (NCBI taxonomy): domain Eukaryota; kingdom Metazoa; phylum Arthropoda; class Insecta; order Lepidoptera; family Gelechiidae; genus Scrobipalpa; species Scrobipalpa atriplicella. Next base: position 42,601 of record JARACY010002368.1, on the reverse strand, counting down.
CGAAGAATGGAACCACAAAGAGACACGAAACTTGCAAAAGTCATTCATAAATAGACAATGGTTTTATGAATGAATCGTTAATTAATGAACAGTGATGCTACGCAAGATGGCACTCGAATATCACTATTTAAACGAAAAGGGACATTATCGATTAAAGAAACGAGGACAATGGATAGCGCAATCAAAGTTTATATTAGTTCTAATACTAGCAATAAACACTACCTTAGTCAATTCTAGTGAAACAAATAATAAGAATGAAACTAAAGTTGAAGATGATGTTACTAAGCCAGACATATCGAAGCAGATGAGAGTAATCGAGGCCATAGCTGGAAAATCTTTTTTTAGTGACGTGTATCAAAATGGGACATTTCGGACTGGGAATAATTTGTGGGACGGTATTTTAAATAAGTGTATGTCAAAACCATCAGTGAGTTGTGTGCAAAAGAACGTTTATTCGTATTTGGATGAAAGACTCGCTGTCAAAGGCGATGTTGACGTCGTGCCGGGTGTGTGTTTTAAGAAAAATAATGTGGATATAAATAAGTATAGTAAAGAAGCTAACGTCATCTACCTCGATGGAAGCAGTGAAGAACAACGAGCACTGGATGAGGAGAACGAGATTGATGAAGATGACGAACCAGGTAAGAATGAAATAACTGACTTAACTGACCTGAAATAATGTTTGTTTAACGGCTATAATTATAGGTAATTAATTTTTTACTTAACTTTCTCAAACTTTCCACAATAACGTAAATTTTATTGAATCGGAACATACAAATAATATTTTTTGTGAGAAATTATCACCTGTTTTTTTAAATAAGTGTATTTAGAAGTTCCATGTTCATTTATGCAAGAAAATAATATGGATTTTATACTTTATAGTATTTTATTTATTCATAACTAAATTACTAATAACGGTATAGTTGTTATTTTATATGCAAGTTGCGCCATCCGGCATAGGATCCAAATAAGGCTGACACAAATCTAATTGCTCTACAATGAATGCGGTATGCCATCATACATGACCTTGAAATATTGTTGGAATAGCATACTAATTCAGTAAATACTGACACCAGGGTTTATCGGGTCGATCGACTCGACACCCTTCTTTACAAAAATATATTTATCGTGGGTTCATCCATTATTATATCTTGCATCTAAGGTAAACGTAACGTACGTGTGATTTTTTATAAATTATTTAATTTTTCATAAAAAATTTCGTCCGATAAGATGTTTCTTCCGTGTATTCACAGACATCTTGTTAACTTTTTCATTCACCACGATGTCATTATTGTATTATATTTACGTGTCTTTAAAAGCACATCATTCATTATGAATAGCACATAAATGTCAAGCTACATACACCATTCATCATCATTAACTATTCTTTTGAATACATCCATGCGTATTACAAAAAAATAAATAATACACAGACAGTGGTAAACCTAACTCTCAGAAAACAACACGCAGTAGAAGTATTAGCGAAACACAATAATACTTTCCGTATGGTAACAGATAATGGTAACAAAAAAGAAACAAAACAACAACGTTTTGTAATAGAAACGATAATAGTGTATCGCGACGTAATAGAAAGGTGAAAACTTATCAATGATGCTGTATCGAATCTGGGACGTGGGTATTTAAGGAAAGTGCCTAACAATGTAAGGGAAAATTGCAATGATGAGGAAATCGTCTTGGTAATGGAAAGGAAGCTTTCGACTTTACTCGGAAAACCCGAAAGCGAGTTAGTTAAAAAAGGAAATTCGAAAAGGAGTAAATAACTATTAATGAGTATTTACAAGATTTTCAAAGCATTTCGTTTAAAAATTTGGAGTGAACATAGACGCAAGTTTCCATTTCTTTAAAATATTAGAATCTCGAAACATAAAATACTTTTAGTTATGTAATGAAAAGATCAACACACCTACTTCTTTTACAAAGCGGCGTTGATCCATGCTGCGTTCTGTACGTTTATTTATCCTAGGCCCGTATTTATAATCAGCTCTCAAGAGTGACAGCGAGTTTGAGTTTGAATCTGAAATGTCATTTCAGTACAAAACGGCCTGTCAAATCCACACTTAATATCGCTCTAAAACTTGAGATCACTTTATAAATACGAGCCCTAGAGCAGAAACAAAATATGTAGGCATAGCGGCTGTAACTGCCCTATGATATTGACTCTATTATGTAATATCCAAAATTAAAATGAGCGTGCATGCTAGGCTGGTCCAGTACTCGCTGCGCACATAACGTGTTGTACCTATAACTGAATTGTAGAATGCACAAGCCTGCCACCTGCACTTGCGGCTGTCATGTCTACTGATAGGTTTTGTTCAATTCAAGAAAACAATACAAAACCGTTGCTCATGTATAATGTTGAATAATAAACTAGTTTTGCTGATAACGTTACTTTCCTTGAACTAATCGTTAACAATAGACTTTACAAGGTTTATTAGAAAAGAAAAGCTAGCTCCAATTAAACTGTATTGAATCTGGATCGTGGGTGCTTTAAAAGCAAGGAAAGTACTCGCTACAATGTATGTGCTATGACCAAGTAAGGAAAATTTTCAATGGCATTGAAATTTATTTCCAAGTATGAGGGAATAATGAAAGGAAGCTTATAAAGAAAGCTGACATTGAGGGAACCGGTCTGGCAACATCATCAGAAAAAATGCATCGTAACAGTGAAACTATAACTATACGATACAAACTATACGATATGGTTGTGGAAGTTAACGATTTAAGCTAAATTTGCAAATGATTACGTGATATTTTGAAACAGATTCAAAAATAGACTTAGACTTACAACTTTCCAAAACTGTATTTTTAGTGACTGGATAAAAATTATTTTGGTATTGAAAATCAAAAGAGTTCAACGAACTTTGTCCATCAAGGTATAAAGTTGCTTGCTTGAGGACTTTCAATTTGGGGAGCCTGTTTTACGATACTGAACCTAGTCGTATTTTTTCAGTGACACAAAATGAATTTGCTGTTCAACTTAATTTTACTTCAATTAAGATGATAATTTTCATGCCTCGCTTGTTTTACCATTACGATTTGTGACTTTAAAATTACAAAGTGCAACGTATAAGTACCTACACAATTACACGCCAAGCCACGGTCATTGACATTATTCTTAAAACAATTTTTAGGCCTAAGACCAAGTTATGCCATTACAATTACATAGATAGACCGTTACCAATACCTTACCAACCATCCATGACTTGCGGTGTTGCAGTAGACTAAAACTAAAAAAAAGGTTTTATTAAGCATTTCATCTTTATTACTTTAGAAATAGTTCAGAGACGAAACCTTTTATAATAATTTTATCTCATGTTCATTTGCAGAATCACCTCTAGAAGAAGTCACTGATGCTTTATACGACAAAGGGGTCAAGTTCATGGTATCTCATGACCTGAAACTCAAGCTGCCGGAGACCATGTTCCACGGGTCAATCCTGAGGATATCCCCACGAGCTCTGACGAAGACTGGGGCTTTGGTGCACATTGACATAGAGCCGAGCCAGGAGAATGGGCAGGGGAGGTTGTTCTTCAACAAAATAAGTAAGTAAATTTGACTTTTTGAGAAATTCTAATGCAGAGTAAATAATTCATATCACGTGTTTTTTCATCTTCACGCATTAGTAATTCAACCAATTTATAACAAAGTTGCAACAATTTGATTCTGTTGTGTGGATTCTTAAATGTTTTGTATTATTTTATTGCGTGAGCTACTGGCAATAAACAGACTTTCTTATAATATCAGATAAATCAACCATTCGATGTGATATTCCCTAAATACATATGACACAATTTTCATTAGTTTTTTTTTTGTAAATTTCAGAAAAGTACATCAAAAAGAAGCTCCTAACAGCATTCATAGCAATAGTGTTGGTTGTGAAACTCATAGCTTTGAAACTGTTCTTCGTGCTGCCTCTCATTATGGGTGTGACAACAGCCAAGAAGATCTTCTTGAAACTTTTGCTGTTCATCTTCCCGGCCCTCAGTCATATCTTTAAGCTTTGCTCGTGGTACCATCAGAACTATCATCATACGAATACCAAGCATCATCATCACCATCATCTGATTCATCACAAGGTAAGTTAAATTATATTTAACTTTTTTTTTTAATCTCTTCATGAGATTTCCCTAAAAATCTTTTACTATTACCAATGATTAAAATTGACGTAAAAATCTTTCGTTTTAAAACCTTTTGTTTGAAGTACCTAGATAGTTTTATTGCAAAATATACTGTTGCTGTCTTTGACGGGACCAATGTCAAGCATCGGAATCGGAAGTTATTCTAACCATTTTATTTTTATCAATTCCAGCCACATCACCCACCCCCAGTTTATGGTCCTCCTCACGGTCATGGTCATAGCACTGTCGTTGTGAGACCGCACGCTGCTGGGCCGCCAAACCTCGATCATCATCATCATCATTCGTCACCGCCGTTCGAGCACTATCCTCAGGATTGGGAGCTTTCTGGGCCTGGACTTGGCAATGAGTGAGTTTTTCTTCTTACTCTTTATCTATCTATAATTTATCTCCTTCATTTTACCTCTGTATATGCCTCTGTGGTGGTTCCGTGAGCATAACTTTAATTATGACTTAAATCTAAAATTTTCATTGCAATTTTATTGTCAAGATTCTGTTTAAGTATTAAACACCAAAATTGTTTGGATTACTTTCCTAAAATTTTCAAGCATGCGCAGCATCAGAAGTTACAATAACATAATGGTACTACTTATAATTCATCGAACCGTGGCCTTGTCAAAGCTCATTTTCTATGCTATATTTGGAGAGTCACTAAAAATAATCACTAATCATATTATCATAGTAATTTTCTTTTCAATGCACAAATTAGCCTTTAATAAGATTGTAAGCCAGACAAATTTCGTTAAAGCGTAAGAAATGCGAGCAGACTCCAAGTATCATTATTACTTTCGCATGTCGAAAATGAAAGTACCTACTTCCGAACGTTGTACCGCGCTGGGAAACAAGTTATTCACGAACTCACCATCAAATTTATGGTAGATACAGATACGTGATACAGATACTTACGACGTATGAGTTCTGAGGATTGAATCAGAATGCTTGAATTTGTTATACCTATTACGGTTGGTTATTTAAAATGATTATAATATAGATAGATGAACGTCATGAAACAAAAAAAAAATCAGATGTGGTTGGATGTGTTGAGAGAGAAAAATCAAAGAAAATATGGAAGAATTGTGTAAAATATGATTAGCTGCATTGTATTTAAGTCATAACGGATATGGGTAAATTAACTTATTTAAACTTAAGTGAGACATAACTAGTATTTAGCTACGGTTGTTCACTTATGAGTTTTGATGTCATCCAACGACATGTTTTAGAGCTTCGAAGCTCAAACCTCCAACTGCCTGAAGAAAAAGCTCCGAAACATGTCGTTGGATGACAACAAAACGCGTAAGGGTAGTTAAATACTAGATATGGGTGAATGAAATGAAAAAAAAAACTTATTTGCTGATTCCCAGTGATAAGATAAGAAAATCGAATGACCATGATGGATGATACATACATACATACATACTATCACGCTTTTATCCCTAATGGGGTAGGCAGAGCGTAAAAAACCTAAACATAGGTCGTTCCGCCACGTCTGACAAATTTTGAGGGTTATTCCAGATGGATCGGTATATTGCTATAGTGACAGGTTGTCAGCCCATCGCCTAAATTACAATACTGAAACCCTCGAATCCCTTAGCTGACTTTTACAGCATGCCCGGGAGGATATGCAGCTGGCACATTCTATGTTTTACTCTCACTCCCAGTCCAGTGGAAGTAATGATGATGGATGATGATGCCTTATTTAAAAGTTTTGTTTTAAGTTTGCTTTTAATTATAGTTTTTATATAAAAATAGAGAAGCGTACAAGCTAACGGTCCGTCATGCTAGAATGAACCACTTGATGGTGTTAATATGGCTTAATTATTTGGATCAAACAGTAATTTAATACTTACTGTTTCTCTTTGGCTGTATAGCTGATGGACATGGTCTGCGATTCCGTTTATCTAATCTATATTTATATTTCTTAAATTTTATTAGCGATTCATAGTTCGTTGCAGTAACAGATAGAAAATTTGCATGTTCTCCCAAACTTCAAAAAAAAAAATTAGACATATTTAGGCGACCCACAGTTACTGTGAACAAATAAAAAAAAAACTTAATCGACAAATAAACTATAACTAATGAATGAAATCTTATTTTTCAGGTATGTAGCTTCAGGAATCCACAGGAACGCCATCGCAAATTTCAAACCAGATCCTAAAGACGTCAACGATATCAACGCATGGGGGCTCGGTTTACCACCAGGTAATTTCTAATCTTCTTTCGTGTGGATTTCAAGTCGATCGTCCCGATAAACCCCGGTGTCAGAGTTTTTAAATCGCCTACAGTAATTTGTCCTCTGACATGATTTTGTGTAATGACCACTAACAAAGACAATGACCGAGGCCGACGGCTTAACGTGCCCTCCGAAGCACGGAGTCCTTTTTCTTTTCCGACAATCAGGTTATTCAGCCTGCAACATCCTAACCAAACTAGGGAAAATATCACAAAGTGATAAATTAACAAATATCAACGGATCGGGAGCCAATGGCTCAGACCGCTAGACCACGGAGCTTATAGGCAGTTAGTTAATTGCTATTACAATATAATAAAAAGATATGGAGTACAGGTTCCCTACCTGTAACTTTCGGGGTGTATTTTTTTTATTTTATTTTTATTAATAATTATTTCATTAATTACCTACTTAATAAACAAGGTACATAATTATGCACAACTATCAGTCACAATTTGGGATGCAAGGATCGATGTCCTATAAATTTTAAATTTTACAATTAATAATTTTTTGTGTATTGTAAACGAGACGAAGACCTATTATGTAAGAGCTTAAAATGATAAACTTTCTCTGAATAAGTTTAAATAAATTAGTCGTTAATTAAATAGAGAATTATATTAAAAAGAAAGTGAATTAATTAAAAAAATGTTCAGCAAGATACTAATACCTAAATAGTATATACAGAGATTTTAAACTATATTTTTATACTTTTTATCTTTTTCAGGATTTTCAGCGCCAGTAGGAGAATACAGCAGCAACAATTTAGTTCAGAATGGAGTACAATCCTTGGGTCAGAAAATGGCAGGAAATGGAAATACGAGGCAAGTTTATTATTATGAGCAAATTCTAGGAAGTAAGGCATTCAAACTTTTTGTAATAATATTAAATACAGAAAAAAGCTCCGCTCAATGTACAGAGGCAGTTCAGAAAAGTGACAAAAAAAAATTGTGATGAAATTGATTTTCCGTCTGTCTAATGTAATAATTATTGGAATCACGACGCCTCGCCAAACAGAATGTGTAAACTTCAGGCTCTAGAAAAATCTATAGAAACTTATAAAATAATTGTTCTTCGTTTGTATTTTTTAAAATACATTTAGGCATTGTAATTTTTAAAATAAAGAAGATTTTTGTATTTTTTTGAAGAAGGGATTCTTTATGCATACATCAGACTCCTAATAATACAAATATTTCAAATTCTAGACCTTATGGGCCAAATCCGCATCGGACAAAGAAGAAAACGCCGATAGATCCAAATCAGGACGAAAAGGAAGCATTGGTAAGTCGTAGCATTAAGGCTCGTATTTATAATCATCTCTCAAGAGTAACAGCAAGTTTGAGTTCGTATCAGAAATGTCACTTCAGTACAAAACGACCTGTCAAAACCATACTTAATATTGCTCTCACTCGTGAGATCGCTTTATAAATACGAGCCTAAGACAGACCGACAGAAGATTACGTATTTCAACATCATCATCTCTCTAGCCTTATCCCGTATCTCACGGGGTCGCGGCTACCTAATCTAGGGGATTGAACGAGGATACTGGTTTTTAAGTACACAGAGCGACTGCCATGCCATCTGACCTCCGCAACACGGAATGGAAACCAGACCCAATCCTAGATTAGGCTTTTGCCGGGCTAGTGGCGAACCCTACTGTCAGAGTTTTTAAGCCGCCCATGGCCTCAAGGAATAGTGTATTTTTAGTGTACCAATTACAGATTCGAGCAGCATCCCTCGCGGCAAAGGCACCGCCATCTCCAATACGCGACGAGATATTGCGCGTGTCGGCCGCCAAACTGCAAGAAACCAATCGAATAAAGGCAGAAACCGAATTGGTTCGTCAGCAACAGCAAATCATATCTGCTAATGATCCTGTAAGTAATAGTCCTTCCGACCAAATTTTAGTGACGGTATCCCAGAGATAACTCATCTGCGCATGTCTTCGCGGGACTTAGTTTTAAACTAGAAACAACAACTTTCAACAGTCCACTGCTGGGCCTCCCCAAAATTGGGGGTATATTGTCATACTCACCACGCTTGGCAGGTGGGTTGGTGAGCGCAGTAGAAGTTTGCCATTCACAGGGAACGCTGCTGCCCATTCCCTATAGTGTTTAATCAAAGTTATTTAATACAAAGATAATACTTAGAAAAAAAATAACAGCTATAAATAATAACTTGATTTTAAAATATTCCAGGAAACGATAGCTGCTGAGAAATTCTACGGAGCACTCATGGACAAAGTTGACAAGGTTCTTCAAGCGATGGGAGCCAAGGATCCTGATTGCAGAGAAAGGGCGGTCTGTTTGATGTACAGAGATCCGTTCAAACATGCGCCTTACAGCAACTTGGTGTCTAATGAGTTGAGCAAGTAAGTGAAATACATATATTAAACAAAGAAACGTCCAAGAAAATTACAATATACACCAAAGAAGGACCTTAAATTTTGATTAGGAATTCCATGTAGCTACAATTTATGTAATTAGAAGCCCGGATGGTATAGTGGATAGGGCCGCGGCCTTCTATGCAGGATGTCGTGGTTCGAATCCCAGCACGTACCAATGTGTTTTTCATCCCATCTATTCGAAAACGACGACTTTAATCGCACATAAGTGCGCCTAAAGTTGATGCTTCTAAGCGACGTAGGTACTATTACTCTACTCTTTGCTAGAGACTGTCCCAGCCGGGTAATAATGAGATTTTAATCCTCTTTATGAAAATAAGTGAATTTTTTGAATTTGGAACCTCTTTTTCTTTTTTCTTGATTTGGCATGACTGGCGCGGAACGAAAACAAAATAGTTAGAAGTCGAATTCAAATAAAGGTACACTGGCTGGTTAGACTGCGCGACGGCTGATTAAAAAAAAACATATTGAAAATGCACGAACTACGGCACGAGTGGGCAGCAGGGTTTTATAAGGAGCCCGTGTTTTCGACTCTTTTTACGAATTATTAAACATTCAAAATGAGGTCTTCTAGCAGTGAAAGTACCTATAACATTCGTATTCTATAATATTTAAATTTACAAGTGTTAGTTAGGCGCCTTTTTTTCTCATAGATGGGGATGAAAAGTAGAGTGTATCACACAGGAGCAAAAATATTTTTGGCTCGGGCGACGTACTTTGAATCCCTCGCTACGTTCAGGATTCTACTATAGAATCCCTCGCTACGCTCGGGATTCTACTCTAGAATCCCTCACTTCGCTCTGGATTCAAAACAGCGCCCTCGCCTTAAAAATATTATTTTGCTACTATTTCGGTTTTCGAATTTCATTATGTACGTTTATTCGGCGCTTTTACGGTGAAGGAAAACATCGTGAGGAAACCTGCACACACCTATGAAGAAACTCAAAACACTCAAATCACTTTCTGACGAATGGGAGTCAAATGTCTTTGACTTAATTTGTATAATTTTAAGACAATAAATTTCAAGACAGATTTTACTGAAGTGAAACTTCCTTAGGCGCGTTGAGAGTAAAATTTCAAGGTCGCGTCACGGAAATATGTCATGCCTTAGCGTCGGAAGTCGAAATGTTAAAAATTTCAAAGAAGTTTTACTTTCAACGCGTGTGCTCGGCACACATGCTCTTTTTTATTTGATATTCGATTTGGGTAATCTTAATTTATGTTTCACTAGATTAACTTAACAACTATATCAACTTATGTCACAAAATTAACTTTTTTAAGTAAGCGCAGGCGATGATGTTTTTTTCCCGCCGGGTAATAAATGTTACAAAGACAAAAAGTTAATGGGAAACATAGTCCTAGTGTCAAAATGTACAAATGTCTTAATGTACCTGAACGTGCAAATGACAAAAAATAATTGTGATATAATGCGTAGAAGTCTAATTGTTTAATTGTCAAAATGTACAAAAGACAAAACATGACTGTGCTATAATGCAACTGCCAGAATTCGAACCCGCAACCCTGGGCTTCGAAGGTAGGATCACTAACGACGGACTGAGCATACATACACCTATCCTATCTGCTACTGTCAAACTTGAAATCGCAATATCTCGAAAACTAACGATCCTAGAGTACTGGTGTGGGACAAAATGATAGGTCTCGACAAGATCTACATTTCAGATGACAGCTGTCAAACTTGAAATGCTTATATCTCGGAAACTATCGATCCTAGAGTACTGGTGTGTAGGACAAATGATAGGTCTCGACAAGACCTACATTTCAGATGACAGCTGTCAAACTTGAAATGGTTATATCTCGGAAACTATTGATCCTAGAGTACTGGTGTGTAGGGACAAATGATAGGTCTCGATGAGATCTTTAATTCGGATGACAGCTGTCAAACTTGAAATGCTTATATCTCGGAAACTATCGATCCTAGAGTATTGGTGTGTAGGGACAAATGATGGGTCTTGACGAGATCTACATTTCAGATGACAGCTGTCAAAAATAAAACGGTTAACCGAAATTTAGATCTCATCGAGTCCTATAATTTGTCCCTACACACCAGTACTCTAGGATTGATAGTTTTCGAGATGTTGCCATTTCAAGTTTGACAGCTGTCATCTGAAATGTAGATCTCGTCGAGACCTATCATTTGTCCATACACACCAGTACTCTAGGATTGATAGTTTTCAAGATATTGGCATTTCAAATTTGACAGCTGTCATCCGAAATAAAGATCTTGTCTAGATCAGACAGTATTAGCCGGAAAGAAGTCATGGTCCAATTTAACACCTGGGCCATCTATGTCCGTGGTGTAAAAAGGCTCTTATTGTGCATTACAGCGTTAATGTATTCTGGCGGTATTTGATCAAAATGAAATTTTGGCACTTAGGGAATTTGTACAATTGAACATTACAGCTTTAATGTATTCTATCATAGCAGCATTTAGGCAATATGACATTTTGGCACTAGGCAGTTTGTACATTTTGACACTAGGACTATGTTTCCCATTAACTTTTTGTCTTTGTAACATTTATTACCCGGCGGGGTTTTATCCGTGATCTAATGAATTGACTACATTTTTGTTTCCATTACAGGGATTCCAAAGAACTGATTCCAGCAGGGGATAGCAAGATGGCTCAGCGTTACTATGCTTACGTTCAGGCAGCCAGGGATGGTCAAGAAGGCAAGGAATGTTTGTCTTTATACCCGAAATGTAACGTCGATTATAAAAAATAAAAGGGTGAAAAAACAACAGGCTTTAAAGAATAAACAAATCGAATGCACAAAATTACTAAATCTTGACTCAAATTGTTACCTGTCAGTTTCCAGCATGAGAGATCAGAAAGGGATGGCAATAATTTTTGTTAAAATTTAGTTGAGTCGTGTCTTCGCGGATTTGATAAAATATTTTATGTTGATCATTTTATTAGTGTCAGCAAAACTCTCAGAGGCGAATGAAATAACAGAAGAGGGCATACACTAGTCTTGCAGAATATAAATGATGATGGGCAAAAATTATTGATAAGGTAAAAGGAAAAGTTTGCAAATGAAGTGGTTAAGGGCTTCTGTAAAAAAAAGGCTAAGGTAACGAGTATTAGACATAAATCAAAAAAGAATTCGATGATGGATGATAGAAAGGATACAAGAAATACAAGAATCGACGTAGTGAAATATCATGGTTATAAAAAGTCGAGGTTTTATTCAAGAAGATCCTAATTTCTTCTCAATTTATGGACTTACCATTTTTCTTGCAAGTCCGTTGATCATATCCATTCATATTTGCCACTAGTTCCGTTATTTTTCACGGAACCATTGTTTTTTTTTGATGGTCTAGTTAGTTATAGATATTTATCATATAATATTGGTCAATTATTATTTATTTTATTTATTGATATATTTTTTGTAACAACTACACCAATGTTGTAAGAAGTTATTTGCCAACTGCTGTAAAATATATTTCATTTTCTACTTACCACTGGTTGCTGCGAAAGGTCAAATTATTTTTAGTGTTTTAAAAATGTAAAAATTCTTTCATTGTTAAAATATAATATAATTGTGAATGAAAGATCTTCATAATATTTTAAAATGTTAAACCAAATAATGGGTGAATTTTTATAAATATGAGTTAATATAAAATTTTATAGGATGATGGACCACAGTATTGACTACCAGTTCGTTTCACCACGTTTGACAAGTTTTGAGGGTTATTACAGATGATTGTGTATATTGCTATAGTGACGGGTTGTCAGCCCATCGCCTAAATTGCAATACACAGAAACCCTCGAATCCCTTAGATGGTTTTTACAGCATGCCCGGGAGGAGATGCAGCTGGCACATTCTATGTTTTTCTACCACTCCCAGTCCAGCATGGAAGAAATATCTATTTATCTTTATATCACCGTGTCTTTTTTTATCATTTAAATTAATATTATATTCTACTTAACTAAGGATCCTTTGGAATTGGCATTTATTAGCAAACTAAACTATTTATTGTGTAAATAGTTATAGAAAACTTGTTCTAGTTAGTTTATTTATTTTTGTACCTACTGTTAATTTTTGTTTTTTTAAATGTTGAAAAATAATGTGTGAAAATTTGAAAGTGTGGTATGGTATATTTATTGTAGAAAAGAATATCGTAAAATATTTTTATTTAAGAGGCTGTAAAAGCATTTTTGTTAAATTTATTTATTTTAAATTTAAGTGCCTTTGTTAGTAGTCTTCTTGTCAAAGACAACTGTAATAATCTAGATTTAGAAACACCCAGTCACTAGGACAATATAATATAGGTTTTATTAAATTATTGTTGGTTATTTTAATAAAAACTGTATATTTTATTTATAATTTGACTTATTATTTAACATAGATTTTTTAAAGAACTCGGAAATAAATATTGCATAATCGAATTATCGTTGTAATAATGTAAAAGAAAAAACCACTGTAAGTCTGTTACAGTACCCGGTATTGTAAGTAATGTAATATAAATGTAATGGCCTTACAAAATAATGCAGAATGGAATAATAATTTATCAAATTTAAAATGATAAATAATGTAAAAAAGGAACAATAAATTTATTTTGACTCAATATAATATTCTTGATACTAGTAAAACTATAAAGTAAATACTAATATTTATTATTTATTTCTAGCACAAGTGTATCTTATAAAGAAGTACTATACTAATCTTACGTTCAACACTAACACTTACATGAACATGTATGATTTAAAGTCTGGCACCACAAGGCTATCTAAAATATATAATTTCATCCAGTAATATAGTCATTCCCACGGATCCTCCTCTATAACTGCTTCAGCATCGTTTTTCATCTTTTTCAATTTCTTCATTTTCATACTTCTGCTCTCAACTGCACCTTCAAGTATTTCGCCTTTGTTGAAATCTTCCGCTGTTATTATAGGTGTCTCTTCTGTAACTTCTGTGACTGGTGTGATTGGTTGAGGAATCAATTCTTTAGGTAACTTTTTGAACTGTTTTATTGGGAAGTAAACATATCTGACACCGTTGATGATTCTATAGTTTGGATATTTTGGATGCACTCTCGTGTTTCTCCTTATTCCTAACAGTTGATTCGTTAGATATAAGTAAGAGGTCTGAAGCAGATCCAATAATCCTCTTTTCTTTCTTGATTTTACTGTACCTTGATTAACCTTTATAAGTTCATCGCTTAGTTTCTTTACTGCTGAATAAGGTTTCTTATCTTTAACTACATGGTCATATCTTACGTGCGGAGTAACATAGGAGATGATTGGTTCTCGTTCCACTATTGGTGCAAAATGCTGCTCCCTGATTGGTGCAACATCGAGTTCTCTTGTGTCGTCAACAATCGAGCGGCTCTGCCATTGGCCATTGGCATCATAGCCACCCCCTCCCCCGCCGCCGCCACCGCCGTAATCTTGTCCACCTGGATGGTGAAAGGAATTTTTGATATTATGTTTGGTAAGTTAGGTTACTTATGTTTATATGGGGATTATACCTGCTGGCATCCAAGCCCCTCCCCCTCCACCGCCACCGGCTGCCCAACCCTGTGAAAATTTATATGTAAATTATATCCAAATATCATGACACAAAATGCTACGAATAAGTACAAATTGGCTAATACGTCCAGAAAGGAAGCTGGCAAAGAACCGACTGATTTAAATTTTAATTTTAATCAGCTCTACAACTTTTGAACTAAACTAGAAACAACAACTCAAATAATCTTTGTCATAAGATTTTATCCCTACGATTTCCTGACGGAGAACCTAAGGCCACAGAATCAGCAGCGTATAAGTAATCTGTGCTAAGCCCCATTGATGAACCACGAAGCCAGATCTTACCCCATCGCCGCCTCCTCCACCGCCGCCGCCGCCTCCTCCTTTCTTTTCCAGGATCTTCATCAGCAACATCATCTGAAAAAAAAAAAGAATCTTATGAATTTTAAACATTTATTTAGAAATGTGATTTAACCTATAGACAGAAAATTTTGCATTTTGATGCTTAATTGAATATGGACTGAATATATATCTTACCTTTGACACCATGAACGACATCATGCTGAACATCATTCCTTTAAATGACATCATTCCCATCATGCCCATCATGGCTGGTACCATCTGAAAATCAACTCACAATTAATAACAATGTAAATCTTAAAATACCTTAACAATTACATATGTCGATAGTTCCATTTCTTTTAAAAGCAGCAACTTTCAATTTGTACGTCCAACTCGGGAATCGAACCCATGACTTCCGGATGGAGCGAAAGCCCAGACACAGCCCAGACAGAAGCACTCGACCATAGCGGCTACTGTTAATGCAAAACGATGCCTATCAACATAAAACTTATCAGCTGTCAAAGAATCGCTACCATCATTAGCTTCATCTTCATACACATCATTGCCATCATCATCATCTTCTTCTTGCCACCATCGTCACCACCATGGCCACCACCGCCTCCGCCGCCACCTCCGCCACCTTTCCGCTTTCTACCCACGAATTCTTCAACTGCAATGGCAAATTAGAAAAACTATTGTCTTATCTGGGTTCCTCAAAGTACATTTGAAAATAATATTCTTATTTTATTTTAATTTAATATTTTATTATTATTTTTTTTAACTCAATAATATTTTTCAGGAAATAATAATAAATTTTCAACTTTAAGTCCCTTTTACATGATTACAGAAGTATCTATCCAATAATCTACATGGACCTTCTCCAATCGGGGGATTCTTGCAATACGCGCTTGGCAGGCGGGTTGTTACATTTAACTGTCCATTCTTTTGAATATATCCCGTCGACTTTTAAGATACCCGGAGGAAGGTATAGAGTGATTCTATTCTGAACCAGCATCATACAGATAAGTAGAACTTTAAGTACCTGAATTAGGAACCGACACATCCCTTCCAAGGGCCTTGAATTTCAAGACATGATTATTGAAGAACTCGTCTACAGCATGGTCGATGGAGAGAGACAATTCTTCCGAGTTTTCATTTGCAATGAATTCTGTTTCTCGTGGATAATCTTGTTTTTCTGTACTGTTTATTTTAACTGTAAATTAAAATTTCTGATTAAAATGACAATCATATTTATATAATCAAAACATAAGTTCACAGCCAATCAAAGAGCAAACTTAATAATTAAAGTAGAAATCAAGTTTACCAATTGGGATGGATGCACACTTAAATATGCAGTTACTAATTTCATTTTGAAATTTATAATTTTCAGAATAATTGTAAAACTTGCATGATCATACATAAAGACACACTTACCAAATTTAAGATAATCGCCAATGATAGATACCTCACTTAATTTATTAAGCTCCTTCAGATAAACAAGAGTCTTCTCCTGTATACAAGAATATGACAAATGCAGGAAACATTCCGAATAAACACCATCAAATGCTTTAGTTGGATATGTTTCTTCAAAAACAATTCCTCCATTTTCTTCATTTAAATCTTCACTAATAGTATTATTAATATTCGTTTTGTCTTCCACTACAAAAGCTTCTACAAAACTTGCGAAAAGAATTAAAGCTAGTTTGATTTTGAATGTCATTTTTCCTTTATGATCCACGTTGGAATGAAAAGCGGCAGTAAGTTAATGTTGTATTTATCATTTGCCTGTTTATAGGACTTTAGGTCATAGGGTATGGTGGTTGAGAGAAAATCTATCATTGTGTTGTTTAACTAAGCGCTTAATATGATTGTGGTTACTGGAATGCAATCTAAGGTGAAGGTTGCGTAGAGTAGAACTTTAATAATGTAGAAATTATTTTGTAAGATATTCTAATAAGGGATCAAATTTAAAATCTGGTATAATTTGGTACAATAGTCAAATGATGAAATACGATCTCATGTATAATTGACTTAAACATCTTATAAATAAATTAATATGCCTAGTGGGTACTAGATTTTATTAAAATAAAACTAAAAATTGATGTTCGGCACAAATTCATTATTCTTAAATTTGTACTTTCAATACAACAAAAAAGCGCTGTATTATATCTTTAAAGTCTATAAAACCACAAATCATGTACAATAACATCGTAACAGGATATGCGATAACAATGCGAAAGTCTTCTTTAAAATAGTGTAAAAATCTACTGGATGTTAAAATATCGTCAAAATTATCAACAGTTTAGTATTAAACTTGTCTAGATAATCATTTTGTAAATAAAATAAGCTTTTGCTTCAATTTATTTGCCCCTTGATATGCTGTCTATCTTAATGTGGTAAAAAATTTATGTTACATAAGTGTGTGTGTCTGCTTTTACTCATTTGATAAATTGAAAGATAGAAAGAACGGGCCAGGCCGGGTGTGAGTCAGTTTTACTTTTTGCATTTCTATTCTATTATCTTGAGCAGCGAATCAAGACACAAAAAAAAAACTATGCGGTAATCAAGTTGAGACTTGGACTCTCGCTCATTTTCTTTTATTTGCAATTAGATAAGAAATAAAAATACAACAATTTATTATTGGCGTTTATAAATTTATCACTATTAAAGAAAACAAATTGAATTAAACACAAAGAATGAACAACATAATACACAGAGTAATAAGTAGACTATAATTCAATATAAATGTTTACAATAATCTGAAATATAATATCACAGGTAAACTGCTCATATTTTATAAAATAAAAAAGTAATATCATAAAATAAAGATATTTCAAACTTTATAAATACAATAATATTTGGCAAGGTTTAAATAAGTAAAAGAAATACATAAAAATACGCTAAATTAATACATACGTAATAAATACTAGGACTTAGATTGCTGAGGTCTAAAATAATAATTAAAATAAATTATATTTAAGTAGGATGTATTTATAAACAAAAATATAATACAAAATTTAAATGCATGAATAACATAAATCAAATACATAACAATTACCTAGTTATAATTGCGGCGGGAAGATGCATAATATAGTATACATAATTATATAATTTAATAAAAATACATAACATAAAAAATATTATACAATACGAGAGGTAATAGAAGGAACTTTAACGATTCTCCCTGCGTACTGCAATAATTAATCAAATAATAACAACAAAGAATCAATAAATAAAATTTCTGAAGCTATTTAATAGCTTTTATGAAAGTTCTAAAATTAATCACGAGTTAAATAATTTAATAAATTAGAAAATAAATAGCTTACTTAACTACGATAACAATAATGATGTCAATAGTAATTTATCGACTTGAAAGTTAATTTTGATGCGTCAAAATGAAAACAACATTCATGTTGCAGAAAAATTGAGCAAATTGACGGACAAAAAACCTCTCTGGAGTGGATAAATTATATTTTTTTCATAATAGGCTTTCGTTTTCTAGTCATATTTCATAGCAGCACTAGCACTAGAATCGTAAGGCATATAACTATTATAAGCCATATCGTATGCTCTTCTGTAACCTCCATGATGTCCATGATGCTCATGTTCATGATGTTCCTCATGACTGTTGGAGTGACTGTGAGACTCCACAGGCTTCGTGATGATTTCATATGTGGTAGATTTGTGACCTCCACCTCCCTTGAGTCCTACTAACGCTGAGAGAAGCATTGATAGCAATGCAGTCATAAGAGCTTTGCCTGCTAGAAGAGCTAAGGCGCCGAGTGCTGCTGCTGCTAAAGCACCTGTGGTAAAAAATAATAATATTGAAACCATTGCAAAATAAATCTTTGATAAAAGAAATGTTTTAAAAGATACTGTCACTACCGTCAAACACATTTCAATCCAAAATTTCCTACAGTATTCGTCAGACGTGGATTTACTAGGCGTTTTATGCTCTGCCTACCCCGTATGGTATTAAGGCGAGATTTTGGGTATAAAAGAACCAACTCATCAATAAATATAAAAATCAATAATATAAATATAAAAAAAACTAGGATGAATGAACACTTTTTATTTTTGAGATTATTTTTTTTTTAAATATGCATTTTGTGATCTATAATGATGATGACTTACGGAATGATTGTATTAAAATAGATTTTATTCAAAACATCATTATCGTGTTTAATGGTTATATTTTTATAATAACTGCAATGCAATAGATACTGCTTGCATAAATTTTGAAGAATTCTGACTGGGTCTGTGGATCTATGTCTGTGATTTACTTACCTTTACCAGCCATAGCTGCAGCAAGAAGACCAGCACCACCACCCTTGCCACCTCCGAAGCCGCCGCCACCACCACCCTTCCTTCCAGTTCCAATCTCTACAGCCATGTCCAGAGCTCTCTTTGTGGTCTGAGAATCCAACAGCTTATACTTCAGCGAATGTCCATCCATGAAATCCTGCAGACGTTGTAGTATGTATCCATTTAGTTTCTCTTCTGGCTTGCCAGGAAACTTCCTCGCCAATTCTGCAGCCAATTCTTCAGGACTCCGAGAGTTTGATGTGTTTTCCTTTACTATGCTCAATCCAGGTAGAGGAAGTGACACTTCATCGCGAGAGTTCAGATCTTCAAGATAAGATAGCACTTGAAGCTTCATGCATTTGGTGCCAATGAAGTTTCCACTGCATTCTTTGTGAAGGGTTCGTCCAGCTCGTTCTCCTTTGAGAGTGTCGTTTTTGCTATCCTCCTTGATAGCATTTGGTGGTGATCCTTCGATATTTCCATAAGAAGCGTTCACGTAACAAACCACTAACACGGCAACCACCACAAACTTTTTATGAAACATTTTGGCACTTTATCACTGAATCTCTTTGATTTAACAAGTCGAACTCATTTCGTTAATAGTTCGACTCGAACTGATACTTTCCAAGCGATCACAATTTATTTTATACCATAAAACTAAGTCTAAAAAAACTGTGATAGAAAAGTTAAAAAAGTAAAGTGTCGATTGCTTTGGGTCTACTATTGTTAACGGAGAAATCAAGTCACTTTCGATTGAAAAGAGAACAAATTGTTCTGAAATTTCTATGGCGTTTTAATCTACTACAGTAAATCGAAAATAAAATGTTACTAGCTGCAATTATATCACACACTGATTACAGATATTGAGTTCTGCACAGCACTTTGTTAAAAAAATAGTTGATTCACAAAATTTGATTGCTATGCAGTGACTGAATCATATAAGTGGATCTAACAAAGCCATCTTTCTTAATTGTTACACATGCAAATGCAAAAGTGACTTGGTATGTCGGCTGTTAGTAACCTACCTACATAACAATGATATCAAATTCACGCCCACAAAAAAAAAAGTTTTTATTCAATTAAATTAGTGAAAAGCCATTGTTGGCAACTGGCTGCCATATAATCTCCTTTTATATTGCCATGTAATTTTAGTTAAATAATGTGACTTTGATAGTTTCAGTCAGTACATGATTTGTTCGCTAAAAGCCTAGTCGTATTTCTCTTTAAAACCCCCCCATATTCTTCGCATATTCACTCACATGATGTGTCAATAGAGGTACGCATCGGTAATAGTATGAGCTAGGTACCAAAATCATGAACTGCCACCAAGCAGAAACGTTCATGGTTATTTGTTTCGGGTCAGAGGTTAGGAAAATCTATGGAACAATTGACAATACACCTTAAATCCACAGAAAACGTACTTAAGTATCCGATGCGATACCAAAGCTATTTAAAAAATATATTTTAGAAGACTTTTTACCATTGATCCATTACCATGATGTGCTTGTGATAACTGTCACTCTTGAGAGCTGATTATAAATACGATATAAATCACTATAAATAAATCACTTTGCGTGAATATACGAACTACAAGTACCTAATAAGGACTATGACATATATAAAAATAATGAAGGTGAAAGTAAATAAATATTCTTGATTGCATTCAAATTAATAGAATAAATTAAATTACATTCAAATCCTTGTACAAATATTTTATCGCAACAAATATGTAGAGTAGGGTTTGAGTCCTACTAATTTGCTATATTTCAAACTGCAGGCGTATGATTTTTATTATGAAACAGGTGACAGTCATGATTATTTCAATTTTTACTATGTAGTGCCGGATTAGAATAGCAATGGATTTTAATTAATAGTTCATTACTTTTTTTTTATCTGTTTCCGTGATGGAGGATAGAGCTGGAAGAAATCTCTTGTAGCAAATAATTATTTCTCACCTATTGTTTGAATTTTAAGTTAAATTGTTTCTTCAATTCTTAAAACAATAAAGAATATAAAAATAATAATAGTAATTTTTTCAAAGAAAATAATGATTATTATTTGATAGAATATTATAGTTTTTCTACACTAATAAAACATTTTTAGTCTTTTACTGAAATTATACATACATACATATAATCACGCCTTTATCCCTAATGCGGTAGGCAGAGCGTAAACTGAAATTATAATATAGGATTAAAATGAAACATGTTTTGTTTACTGTAAAGGAATTTATTTTTGTTTTGTTTGTTGTTCACAATTTTTTTGTCAGTTCATCACTTATTCACACTCATTCAATAAAATAAATATATACAAAAACTTAAATAGTAATAAATAATATTTTATCAAAGTGATAATAAATATAAGATAAATTGTACGGTAACATAATAAATTGCAAGCAAAAATATTAATAGTTATCGTAAAAAAACTAAAATACATATGAATTTAATTATGTGGTTCCTTTTTATTTATACGTTTAAGATCATACATATATATTATTTATAAAATATTCTATAATAAGAAAACTAGATAAAAATAATCTATACATATAATAAAACAGTAGGACCCGGTTTGTCTGTACAATGAAGGAAATTGACTAAAATGAAGTCAGGGTGATACAAGAAGACCAACAGTACACGAATTTATTTTTTTAGAATTTTTTGTCTGTCTTTCTGTCTGTCTTTCTGTCTGTCTTTCTGTCTGTCTGTCCGTTTGTCCGGGCACATCTTCGTAACCACTTGATGGATTTTCATGCAGTTTTCATCTATTGATTTGGCATATCTCAGAGCAGTGTATAGGCTTTGTTTCATCGAAATCGGTTAAGTAGAAAAAAAGTTATCGTCGATTTTCATTCCAATCCAAACCTACTTTATAGGTAACTTGCACCAATTTTGATGAGACTTTATTCATTCATCAATCAGGGCCAGACGGTGACCGGGACCGACGCCTCAACTCAACGTGCCCTCCGAAGCACGGGATATTCTTTCTTTTCGGTCAATCAGGCGATTTACCCTGCAATGCAATGTGGGTACATTATGAGAGGAAGAATGACCTTATTGTTCCGAAAGCCCGATAGATGTCGCTGTACGATTTTAAAACGCGGTATCGATGTGTTTTCGCCAAAAGTACTTAAGAACAATATCAGCTCGCGGTCGTCCCCTTAAAAAGTTAAAAAATTGATATAAAAGGATATAAATAATCACGCCAACTAGGATATAAATAATCACGCCGATCGACTTAGGGGGTAGGCAGGCAATTGAATCTCAGAAACTACTGGACGGATTTTGATGGAACTTTTTTCATTTAACTGAGTTTTTCTTGGACAGTAAACAAGGATATAAATAATCACGCCAATAGACTTAGGGGTTAGGCAGGAAATTAAATCTCAGAAACTACTGGACTGATTTTGATGGGACTTTTTTTATCTGACAGAGTTTTACCTGGACAGTAAACAAGGATATAAATAATCACGCGAAATGACTTAGGGGGTAGGCAGGAAATTAAATCTCAGAAACTACTGGACTGATTTTGATGGGACTTTTTTCATCTATCTGGACAGTAAACAAGGATATAAATAATCACGAAATGACTTAGGGGGTAGACAGGAAATTGAATTTCGATTGTTTTTTAACCGATTTTGATAGATTTTTTTTTCGGGTTATTCTTTGCGGTTTGGTTATTTGTTGCTTTGTTGTTGTTTTTAAAGTAGGTAAGTTACTTTATTGTAAGTAGCAATGCCTCGAAAACGACAAAATCTCACAAAAATCAGTAAAGAATGCTTAGATTCTCACAGGCGCGGATACAAGGGGGGGGGGCATAGGGGCAATGCCCCCCCCCCCTAAAACCCTGGCTCTCACATTACTAAATTGAGTAAATTTTATTTTCTGTGCAAAAATATATGATTTTCTCAAAATGGCCCCCCCCTAAGCCAAATCTTGTATCCGCGCCTGGATTCTCACTGGATGTAGAACGGGCAGAACTGTTTTTATACTAAGAATTCCACTAATTTCCAACAATTTCCCGTTCTAATTTAAGCATCCGCGCCTGGATTCTCACTGGATGTAGAACGGGCAGAACTGTTTTTATACTAAGAATTCCACTAATTTCCAACAATTTCCCGTTCTAATTTAAGCGCACACAGTTTCCTAAAAGCCTCTGCTTAGCAATGACCATCAACAAATCCCAAGGTCAAACTCTTAAGGCTGCTGGGGTGGATCAAAGATCCAAATGCTTTTGCTTCGGCCAGTTGTATGTTGCATGTTCACGTCACGAGTGAGTAGAGCTGAGCAATTGTTTGTTTTAGCTACAGCGGGCAAGATAGAGAAATTCTGTGATTTAAAAACTATTTATTACTTTCGTATACTTCAATGCGAACGAAGTCGCGGGCACCAGCTAGTGCAAAATAAAATAACAATATACCTACATACATACATACAAAAGCGATAAATTACAAAAAAAGGAACTAAACCAACATAATGCAGCAAATGTAGAAAAGTACTTAAATAGAAATATAAAATATCTAGAATAACTTTTAAATAAATAGCAAAACAACATTGAATTTATATATTAATAAAAAAAGAATACAATTTCCAGATAAAAGTCAAATAAATATACATAGGAATATATAAAAAATACATATAAAGAGATCCACATTTTGATGAACTTCCTTCACAAAAACATTGCTTTACAGGTGCTTCAATCCCCCTTGCTTATTTAACAATAACAAAATAAATTAACTTAATCTAAAGTGAAAATAAATTAAGTCTTGTGCAACATTTTATATTTTTTTAATTTATTAATATATTTTCTGTTAATTTACTATCAGGTCAAGTGCAGTCTTTCAAAACCTCAACGCCTCCTAACGTTCAAATTCCTTCCGTAACCAGAATGTCCACCACCACCCCCTCCTATCCCGTACCCTCCAATCTCCTCATGGGCCGTAGAGTGAGTATGGGCGTGAGTGTACACAGGTTTGGAGACGATCTCATAGGTGGTGGAACCCTTGCCTGATGATAAAGACTTGATGCCGATGATGGCGGAGAGGAGAAGTGACATCAAAGCAGTGGTGAGAGCTTTGCCGGCGAGGAGGGCAAGGCCGCCTAAACCCATTGAGAAGAGAGTGCCTGGAAATATACATAAACATTGTAACAAATTAACTAATAAAAGAAGTGCGAACTATACGGGGTGTAAAGGATAGCGTCCCGCAAACTGATAGGGGTTGCTCATTCAACGAACCACCAGGATGGCAACGATCTTGGATATGGACTTAACTGAATTATAAATTGTCAAAGACAGTTTAACATCCCCTGTAAAGGACAAAATCATCTCACTTCTCAGATAATCAGGTGATAAATTCTGTTTCCTTACCTAACCTCCTTTCCTTAGTTTTGTGTATGTGTTATGGGGATCAAACCAAATTAACTAAAAGTAATTGCCTACCTTTAAAAAGTCCAGCCAATGCCAAAAGTCCTCCCATGCCTCCTTTCTTCCCTCCCAATCCTCCGCCTTTTCCTCGAGCTTCACCAAGCAAAGACCTGGCTTCTTCAGAGGCATTAGCATCCAGCAGCCTCAGTTTCACCGAGTGTGTATCCAAGTATGATCCAAGTCTGTACAGGAGATATTTGTCCAGCCTCTCATCAGGTTTCGAAGGGAAAGACCTAGCAAGTTCAGCTGCGAACTCATCAGCCTTCTTTCCATCATCCGAGCTCGGTTCCTTAGTTATAGTCACACCAGGCAGCAGTTGCACTTCATCCTTGTCATTAAGCTTCTCAAGCATAGAGATAGCTTCGATTTTTAAACACTGCGCGCTGAATATTCCGTTTGCACAATTCTTTCCCATCGCCCTTGCAGCCGTTTCCACTGAAGGTATTTCATTATGAACGACAGTATTTGCCAGCACTGCTGCTACTATAAATTGTAAGAAAACTATCCGATACATATTCAAATACAAACGCGTCTACCTCGTTACGAATGCGGTTATGCTTTGATAAGACAATAATTACGAGCACCTTTTTATATGTTTCAAATAAAAAAACAATAGTGAGTAATCGTGTAGGTACCTCCTAAAGTTGGCTTATTAGTACGGTGTACTTTTGCATCTATTATATCTTCATAGAAGACTGATTGCAAAAAGACTATTGAATGGAATTTGAAAGTCTACCCTGTGTGATGATTACAGGTTACAATTTCCTCTGCACGTGTCTTAGTAGGAGATTTTGGTTCATTATATCGGGCAGTCACTGACGCACAAAAGACAAAAATTTCTACATTGTGTATTTTTGACTCAGTTTTCCTTATTAGTAGGTACGTCATTTTATTATTCAGTGACTTCAAATTAAAATTTTAAGAAAATTGAATTTTTGGAAATTGTCGTACGCCTCATAAGGTTATAAAATGATAATTTTAGTTGCGTGCAATACACTGTAATGTGCTTACATACAATACATACTTACATATAATCACGCCTTTATCTTTAATGGGGTAGGCAGAGCTTAAACGACCTAAACGTTTGCTTTACGTACTATATTGGGGAAAAAAATATGCTTCAGAATTAGAGTTGCTAATAAACAATTTTTTTTTACAACCGCTAGTTTCCAAAAATCTTAGTGGTTCAAAACAACGCAGGCTGATAAAAATTTCACATTATTTAAAGTAATTTTATAATTCACTTGCATATGCAATTGGCAAAGACAAATAGTGTAAATATTAAATAATATAATTATTTTGGAATACAATGCAATTTCCATACACAAAGAGCTAAGCCAAGAATGTTGTTAGGATGTTTTTTCTTACATTGAAAGATTTATTTTCCAATTTTAAGGTGCGTCAAACATCTATAACAATGTTGTAGTGAACAACAGCAAAAATCTCAAAACTTAGAATCATCTAAGATTCTTATTATCCAAACTGTTCTGCCTGTTGCCATGCATCTAAATCTAATTATCGATTGTCTGTTATATTTACGCAAGATTTGTTTCGGCGGCTATCTTGAATCCGCCAAATATTTGATTTATTTTACCTTTTTTCTTTGCCAAAGTACTCCAAATTTTGTTTAAGTAATACCTACCCCTCTATCTGTCACAGTTTAGCCGGGCCGTTGGGTTGTTTCCAGATGTTCCTCCTCGTTTTAAGTTTTTTTTCTACTTTCGGTTACTTTAGAATATAGCCAGTCTTTTTTTTCTTCTTCATCAATTAAAGAACTTAATGCAATGGTTTCATGATGACGTCTATATGACGTAAATAGAGCCTAGAAATTGGTAACAAAATATATATCTTTTTTACTTTTTAGATGCGAAAATCAAAAGGTCATGGACTAAAATTGATAAGTCATATAAATATTTCATATACATACATCTATATATCTTTATTTCTTTTTGGTAGGTATTTCATTTGTGTTGTTGTATTTTTCGTTACATTTTTAAGATTAAATAATATCAAAATATCAATAAAATTATAATAACTTAGATTTCTTTTTATTCAAATTTTGATTATTATTGAATTTTAAGTTACATAAGTTTAATGTCGGAGGCTAAGATTCGGGTCGCTGAGCCAGCGAAGTAATTAAGTAAGTCAGTTATTGGTAACCTATAGGTATAGGTACTTAAAAGTACCTATAGGTTACCAATGACTGACTTTTTAATCCGATACCTAATTTCTGACCATAGTATAAATTGACAATCAGAGAAATGCTGTTATAATATTAAAGTAATAATTGTGAAGAGTAAAAAATGAAAATAAAAATCTCAAGTCCATCAAATAAATTTTTATTTAATAAAATGAAAATGTATCGCAGCAGCTGTACACAAATTTCAGAACCAATACCTATGGTTACTCGGTTTATTTTTATTGATTAAAGGAAACAAACAATTTCTATAAAATACAAACGTAAAATCAAAATTTAACAAAGTTTTCGTCATTCGTCACTGAATTCATCTAAAAATAATGTACTACATAAGTAATAAATGTGAGTCAGTTAAAGATTATAGATTTCATACCAGCTAAGGAACATAATAGATAATTTATTTACAAGTTTATAATAAATAATTTTAAGTGAAAATATTTAAACAATAAAAGAAATATAATAAAAATAAAAAAGTATTTGAATGATACAAAATATAAAATATATAAATAGTTAGTTAATAATATAAATGTATAAGTTCGAGATACTAAAATATAAATATTTTTATAATTTTTTTAGTTAGCCTGTGGTGTCGAAAAATTTACTTCCCATAGTAAATGCGCTTATCAGCTGATGCATTTTGTATGGAAGGTAATAGTAGTTTATGAAGCTCCTACATAACGAAGGGTTTTACAATGCGAGTGTGTTTTTTGAAATGAGCGCAGCGAATTTCAAAATAGTAACGAGCATTGTAATTCCTAATTATGTGCAGCTTCATACACTATTTTATCTACTTGAATACATTGAAAATGAATTTACTTACAGGTTTTCCGAAAGCGAACTATCCCAATGTTTTCCTAAACTTTGTTGGTATATGATTAAATGTGCAATACATTTCCGCCACACACACACACACACACTCATTTATATAAGTATTAAATATCTTCTTTTGGTACTATCACATATTTATAGGTTCAAAATAAATAATTTCAAATAATTTCCCACGAAATTAATTATTTCTATTCATACACACAATAATCAAGTGGCGCCATTGGCCTCTTTGACATGTGTCGCGCATGCGCTGTGGGCCTTACGTGGGCTGTTTAGTTTTAATTTATAACCGGATACATGGATTTTGGTATCGATTGTGCATTAAGTTGATATCGATTGCGCATTTGTTCCTTCCCTTACTTCCATAACTATGAACATTTTACTTTTCGTTGCATCTTTGTTAGAATTTGTATGGAGAAGGTGCAACGAAAAGTAAACTTTTTAATTTTTTCAGCATACTGTTTATAAAGTACGTCAATACAAATTCGTTTTGACGTTTATAATTCGAACATTACTCTATGATAGTAGATAAATTTTTTTTTCGTCTTTCGACCTATATATGTTCCTCAGAGAAACTTGTTCAGTTTCATGGACAGATTCACACCTGTCTCGATGCATATACCCTTTCCGTTACACGTTGTATATTTCCAAAACATTGATAAAACGTGTTACATAAAATACAAAGTAAAAATTAACTATAATATGTCTAATGCATGAGTAATTACTATATTTTTTTTCTCTCTCTCTCTATTTATTATGTACACTTGAATATAATTTTGAAACCATGGTTGTTTATTTACTTTTAATACAATAAATTACCTACATAATAAAAATAAATAATTAAATTAATTACTGAGACTTCATTATTCGTACTTCATCGTTAACTCGTAATTTTTTATGATGTCTAATGATTAAGGTCATCAAAAAAATAAATAAAAAAACAGTTAATATAAAATAAAAAACAAAGAAAAGGTAAAAACTTGAACAAAAAGGAAAACATTTTATAATTTAAAAATAGATTAACTAAACAACATGACTTATAAAACCTTAAAAAATGTTCTATATAGGTAGGTAAAAATGATCAGATATCGACTAACGTCTCCTAACATTCAATTGCCTTCTATAAGCCGCATGTCCACCCCAACCTCCAACATCCTCATGAGGTTTAGCTGCGATCACTTCCACAGTAGAAGATCCTTTTCCTGATGAGAAGGACTTGAGTCCAATGATAGCAGACAATACGAGGGAAATCAAAGCTGTCGTAAGTGCTTTGCCGGCGAGGAGTGCAAGCCCGCCCATAGCGAGTGAGAATAGGGTACCTGAAGAGAAGCAAAAATTTAAATAAGTAGTTAAGGCTTATTTCAATGTCAGATAAGCAATGTCAGTCGATTTCGAGCTATTCAAATATCTAACTTAACACCATTGACATATAGTTCAAAAGAGCGCGCGCCACAGCGTGGCGGTCACGTCCATGCTCACGCCAAAAATTTGCAAAAATCGCACAAAATTGCGATTAAAAAAAATACACACTAAATTTCAAAAAGTGAGCAAACCATCATAGTTTGAGGAATATATTCAGTAAAAAATACGAAGTTCTGACTTATAATTAAATAGTTTTATTTTTATTGATTATTCGCCTTAACACAGATTACAAAGGAAACTAATATCTACATGTTAATCCTTAATGGTTTTACTTCTTTGACATTTTAAAAATTTGTCTGATCGAGGGGGTAATTTTGTATGGGTAAGTCAAACTTTTTATTCATTCCCTAAAAGAATTTTCCGGAGTTATTCAGTTTCGTTGACTGAGCAACCCCTTTAAATTTTCGGTACACTGTCCATTACACCCGGTATAGATTTTATTTATTGGAGTATAAATAAAAAATTTGCACGTACCTTTATAGAGCGCAGCTAAAGCTAAGATTCCTCCCATTCCACCCTTTTTGCCTCCTAACCCTAGTAAATCGCCTTTTCCTCTAGCTTCACCAATTAGAGCCCTTGCCCCTTCAGCAGCATTGTCATCCAGCAGTCTCAATGACACTGAATGAGTGTTCAAGTAAGATCCAAGTTTGTACAACAGGTATTTATCCAGCCTTTCATCAGGCTGCGAAGGTAGAGACCGGGCAAGCTCAGCTGCAAATTCATCAGCTTTGCTTTCATTGTCCTTGCTAGGTTCCTTAGTTATTGTCACTCCTGGTAGTAATTGCACTTCATCCTTGGCGTTTAACTTTTCAAGCATCGACAGAGCTTCTATTTTCAAACAAGTCGCGCTGAAGATACCGTTTTCACAACTTTTTCCCATCGCACGGGCTGCTGTTTCCACAGTAGGTACATCATTTTGAACAACCGGGTTCGCCAAAACTGCACCCAACACAAAATGTAACAACACTATGCGATACATATTTCAAAAACTACGCGTCTTCGTCGTTTCAAATTTGGTTACGGTTTGTTAAAACAAAACTTACGCACAGCCTTTTATATTTCTTTCTAAAACAAAAAAAGTTATAGTAAATCGTGTATGTACTTACAAATTTTAGTAAGTTTAGTGTATTTTTGCATTCATTATATTTTCATAGTAGGCTGATTACAAAAAGATCAGCAGTATGTCCAACTTGAAAGTCTGCCCTATGTAGTGATTAGAAGTTACAATTTCCTCTGTAGGCGTCTAAGTATGAAATTTTGGTTCATTATCGCGGGCACTCACTGTAAAGAGTCAATTTTTTGGTGCGTATCTGACATTCGAAAATATTGTTACCGGAAATGGAAACAACAAATAAAAATGGCTACCGAAAATATTGTTATCTCACTGTTCAATTCCCCTATATTTACGTTATCATAATCGGTCAATTTATGTTAATTATTGCCTCCAAGCAAAAGTGCATTAAAACCAGCCATTAAAATCATTGTTAGGTACATTTGTGACAATGTTATGTACCTTATATGATCTTATGTCAACAACGCGCTTCGCTGTTTTGCTGGTGCTGAATGCGTCTCTATATAGTGGCATTGTTTTTTAATCCTTAACTACTATTCTATATATTTTTTTTAATAAGTTCTAAATTCATTTCATAAAAAGAGTACTATAAGGCTCATAAATTTACTGTTGGCATAAGATCTTTTTTTTGGTATTTCATTCCTTTGCACTTTTAATTTCATTTCTTGGTCTTTAAACTGATTGTAATGATTTAATATAAACCATAAGATATTTATTTTCCCCTTAGATGTAAAAGGCACTTCATAAATATTTGAAGGTAAATACGACTCAATAAAACAAGAAAATAAGATAAAGGATTTATTATTCAATTTGTACAAAATAATGTTTTGAAGTTAAAGTAAATAATATTGACCAATATCATTCAAAAATAAAAAATGATTTTCACAAATCAGATTACATTAATATTATTCCAGATGTATAAAAACATATAAAATACAATAAATATAAAAATTGTACTATAATATTTAAAATTATACGAAGAGAAATAAATACATATAAAAATAAAAATAATAAAATATAAATGACTACACTTAAAGCTCTCTACATAGAGGTGGTGTGTGAATATTATATTCTGTTAAATATGTTTATACACAAAAAAATGTTATTATAGTAATACAAAGCAAAAATATACTTCATACACAAAAAAATATAACATATAAAAATATAATAATGGCGAATAAGGAAAACAATAATTATAAATTAAAAAGTACTATATATAATTAAAAGCTACTATTACAATATGAAATGATTTATAAAATACAATAAATATGATGTCAATCATAATATAATTTATTATAACATATTTAAAAATATTTCAATACGAATAAATATAATTATTATGTTATTATTAATAAATATTTTGAATTAATAAACAAATACAACTAGTACTTTTCCGTACCCAACAAACATATATAAATGACTTGAATAAACATTCAACTAGAAAATAAATAGGTAACTAAACATAATAAAACAATAATCATTATTTTTTTTGATCATTTAAACCCTTCAAATTTATCACATAAACTTGTACAAAAATGCAAATCACCTTAGTAAAATTAATTAACAAAATAAATTACTTAATCTAAAGTGAAATAAATTATGTCTTGTGCATAAATTCAAAATTACATTCGTCGTCATTTTGTCTTTGATTATGCCTTCATAAAAATAACAACATCATATCTGATCATCAAAGGTTATATATAAAAACAAAGTAATAAACCAGACAAAAAGAAAAAAAGGTTTAACACCACCTCCGATGTGGAAAAAAAAACATTTGTTTAGCCGCTTTAACAATGCCTACTCATACAGTGTTTAGGCGCGATTTGTTGTAAATTTGAGTGTGTATTTGATTTAAAAAAAAAACTGTTTGTTCAACAGAGTAAATTTCCTATAGCATTTGTGATGATCAGACACGACAGTGATGTAAGATCTTAACGCCTTCTCACATTCAAATTCCTTCTGTACCCATGACCATATCCTTCATCATGAGGCTTGGCGGCAATCACTTCATACGTAGTGGATCCTTTCCCTGATGATAAGGACTTGAGGCCGATGACAGCTGAGAGGACTAAGGACATCATGGCAGTCATCATAGCTTTACCAGCGAGCATTGCTAGCCCGCCCATACCGATGGCCATGAGGGTACCTTGAAAAAAGGAAATAAATATTGGTGAGTGAAAATGGAAGTAAAATAGTGTAATAATCGAGAGTAAAAATTTACTGATAAAATTATAAGTAGGGTGTGATCGTACCAATTGTACAAGACGCATGTGCATACTTTGTTGGGATAAAATGTCATGAGATGTCGCTGTATAAGTTGTCAGAAATATTACACGGCGATGGTGAGATTTGTTATGATTAGGATATAAGGTAGGGATGAATTCGATATTGTTAGTCTTAAGTAAAATTAAAGAAACCAAGTCAAAAGTGGTACAGGAAGAACAATAATGAAGTGTAATATCAAGTGCAAAAGTGTTTCTCTAATTAGGGCCAGTAACCAGTAATAGGCAGGAATTGCTGGATCCCCCCCTGCGCTCAGGATCAGGGCCATGGTGTTATTCACCAATGAAAATTAACAACTTTTCCCGAGGAACATAGGTCGAATTATGGAAAAGAAATGAACGGGAGAGCCAATTTTTTTTCGTATGTTGACCTATATTTCTTGAAGAAAGTTGTTCATTTTCATAGTTTCGCACACTCAAGTTTGGCTTGCAATTATTTTTGCACCTAGTATACTTACGACAAGTAAAGACAATACGCTTATTCAAATACGAAAAACTTACACAAAGAAATTATTCTATGAAGTAATCATTACTTTGTAAAGGGTAGAATTTTTTTCCCGTTGTCAATGGAAAAAATGGGGCTTTTTGATCCAGCATCAAATCATTTCTCTCGACGCAGAATCATAAGATAGTAATTATGTGCAAGATAAAAAAGATGTTTATTGCACTCTGCAAAGATTTCATTTAAGTACAATGTAAGTACCTAATAACTATGTATCAAGGAGTATTTAAGGTGAAATTGTTATCAAAGAAAAACTAGAGCAGAAAAAGAAACTTATACAACCTGCAATTTTAATGCCAGGGAAGTGAAAATTATGATTTTTGGTTCTTCTTTTTCTATAGAGTAGGTTTTTGGAGTCGATGAACGAACTGATGAACCCGGGTTAAAATTATCATTCTTCTTCTTCAACAAATTATAGATGTTATAAAATAACTTTGTGCTATTTTATCCAATTTGGACAAAACAGACTAAAAAATCGTTTGTAAAGAAGATCATTTCGCACTTCGGAAGAAATTTTATTTTGTCGGTGTCTTTACCAGTGTTTGTTACACAAACCACGTCGTAGATAGTTAAAAAACTCTGTCAGCAGTAAACAGTCACCCACTCAATAAAAAAAATGAACCACTTTAGACGTAACAACATAACCAAAAAGTATGTCGCTTGTTATGCATCACAACATTTTAATTTTAAACGTGCAAGTTTAGACTACTTGTCAAAGGTAAGTGTAACGACCTGGTTGGACGTATGAAGTCAGTTTTATTTGTAGTCTGTACGTAAGTAGGTAAATAATATTATAGATATCCGACGTGAACTTCATTAAATTTCTGTTTTTCACGAACTTATTTCTAATATTAATATCTGTTTCAAAATAATTTTCCTGAGGTAATGTTTTGTGTTAATAAAAATATTTTTTGCTTTAGAATGATTTTTGACATCGAGTCGAGAGTTCAAAGGGTATATCGGAAGCACACTGGGCTCGCTGATATGGCTAAGGAGACAATTATTTATGGTATGATGGATATAATGGAAAGAGCACATAATATAACCAGGAACTTAACACAGGCTCATTTTCACTGTGCAAAATTATCTCTTTCCTACGGGAAATTTGAGGTGGAAAGACAAATTAGCGTACCTTTCATCATCGCAGCAACCAGCAAGATTCCTCCTCCGCCTTTCTTTCCACCACCGAATCCACCGTATCCACCCTTTCCCCTAGCTTCACCAATCAAAGCCCTTGCTTCTTCAGAAGCATCTTCATCGATCAACTTTAACCTGATAGAATGAGAGTCCAAATAAGATCCCAATCTGTACAAAAGGTATTTGTCCAGCCTTTCATCAGTTGAAGGTAAAGCCCTTGCAAGTTCAGCAGCAAACTCATCAGCTTTGCTGTCATTATCCTTGCTAGGTTCCTTCGTCAGTGTCACTCCAGGCAGAAGCTGGACTTCATCCTTCGCATTTAGCTTTTCGAGGATCGTAAGAGCTTCGATTTTCAAACAAGTCGCGCTGAAGATTCCATTAGCACAATCCTTCCCCATCGCACGAGCTACTGTTTCCACCACTGGTACCTCATTTTGAACAGGGTTTGCAACCACCGCGCCCAACAAAAATTGTAACAAAGCTATACGATACATATCTAACTTTGCGACTGCCCCGTTTCAAATGCAGTTGCAGTTTGATAAGACAATTCTATCGTACAGCTTTTTATATCTTTCACATAGTAGGATTATATGGGGTAATTTAGCATCATTTATATTTTCATAGAAGGCTGATTTCAAAAATGGAATCGTGTTCAATTAGAAAGTCCACCCTGTGCGGTGATTACAAGTTTCAATTTCCCCTGCACGTGTTTTGGTTCATTATTGCGAGCACTCGGTGTAGACGCATGGGATATAAATGTCTATACGGTATAGACACAAAGTATAGAATCATTTGATGGTTTATTTGTTCAATGTATTTAAATTTTCACTATTGATGAAAACAATATTGTGCTTTAGTTCCAGTTCGATAGAAATTGGTTCCCTAAAATTGTCTGGAGTGTTATGTGATTGAAAATGATAAAATTTAAATAGCATTTTTATAAGTGCTGTTTTTCATCTCTGTTGAAATTTATTATTAAAGAAATTACGTTTTGTAATAATCTATAATCTGTGTACCAAATAGTGCGTATCATTGATATTTAAAAAAAATAGAGCGCTACCAATCATTATACTCGGAGAAATTATTGAATAAATAATATGACGTTTAAATTCACCCTGGTGTTAAAATGAATGAAATTTCTACGGGTTTTTCAAGCCCTTGCTTTCGATATTGTTGCAACAAAATTAACGACCAATATCCTAAACCTAATAAAAAGAAATAACACAAAAGAAAAATCACTTTATAAACACATACCTTTCATCATGGCAGCCATCATCATAAGTCCTCCCATGCCACCCTTCTTCCCTCCACC
Source organism: Scrobipalpa atriplicella (assembly GCA_029255725.1). Lineage (NCBI taxonomy): Eukaryota > Metazoa > Arthropoda > Insecta > Lepidoptera > Gelechiidae > Scrobipalpa > Scrobipalpa atriplicella. The sequence goes on along the minus strand of JARACY010002368.1, from coordinate 7,504 downwards.
CATTCCTCCATCCTTCCTGGCTTCACCAATCAGCGCCCTGGCTTGCTCAGTGACCTTGTTGTCAATCAGCTTGAACTTCACAGAGTGAGTGTCCAGGTACGATCCCAGTCGGTAGAGTAAGTATTTATCCAGTCTCTCATCAGGGCTTGAAGGTAGAGATCTTGCTAGCTCAGCTGCGAATTCATCGGCTTTGCTTTCGTTATCCTTGCTGGGTTCCTTAGCTAATGAAAGTCCTGGAAGTAGTTGCACTTCTTCTTTAGAATTTAGCTTTTCAAGCATGGAGAGCGCTTCGATCTTCAAGCACGTCGCGCTGAAGATTCCGTTCGCACAGTCCTTTCCCATGGCTCTCGCCGCAGCTTCAACTTTCGGAACTTCATTCTGAATGACTGGGTTTGCCAGTGCCACCGTTACCACCACAAAATGTAACAAAATTACGCGATGCATTATCAAAAAACCACGCGTCTGTCCCGTTTCGAATGCGGTTACTATCTAATAAGACAATTCTTTAATACAGCTTTTATATCCTTCACATAGTCAGATTATTCGTTCATAGTTCTTTTGTATAAATTATGTTTATTTTCATAGAAGGACCAAAAAGATAATGTTGGTCAATTCGAAAGTCCACCTTAATTGCTTGAGAGTAGTTACAATTTGCTTTGCACGTATTTTGGCTATTACAGATAGTTACTGTGAACGTATGTGATTTATTCAGACTACATAGTAGATATAAAGTCATTAAAAATATGATAATACCTCAGGTTTTATAACAGAAATTGTTCCTGATATGCTCTCAGTTAAAAATATTGAAATAAGAAAGTCAGTTTTCAGTAAAATTATAAGAATAAGCTTATAGATTTTCATACATAACATACATACATATAATCACGCCTTTCTCCCTAATGGGGTAGGCAGAGCGTAAACGACCTAAACATAGGTCGTTCCGCCACGTCTGACAAGTTTTGAGGGTTATTCCAGATAGATCTGTATTGCTATAGTGACAGGTTGTCAGCCCATCGCCTATATTATAAATAATATGAAACCCTCGAATCCCTTAGCTGATTTTTACAGCATGCCCGGGAGGAGATACAGCTGGCACATTCTATGTTTTTCTTTCACTCCCAGTCCAGCATGGAAGCAAAAAAAAGCCCAGATTTTCATAACTGATAGCTTTTTACTTTACTGTTCCATCTGTTGCATAATGGAAAGCCCATGGGAATACTCGCATTCTCAACTATGACCATTCAGAAAGTGCTGTTTTTATTAAAAGTTTAGCATTACATTACCAATTTTTAGGGTTAGTATACATATAACAACTAGATACATTTACTATTTTGTTCTTGTCTTAATAGTTCTCACTAAAGCTACCGAAGCTTTCTTTGGAACTTATTTTATTTGGCGACAATCAGTTATTTGCTTTTAGGAGTGACTTTTCTGATAGAATCACACAAAGTTCGTGCAGCAAAAAATTGTAACTATAGAGAAAATTATAAAAAAAATATCTATTCAAATTTATTTGATGGTGAAATGATCCAAATCTTTGACAAATCTTGTCAATTCAAATAATCAAAGTACTTAAGTCAAATTGTTTTATACCCTATTATTATGTGTTGTGTTTGTTTGACACGTTCTTAGCCATTTTATTTCCTTTTTGGAACACCACCATTAGTCAGATATCTTTAGGCTGCCTATCTGTTTTGTCTTATTGTCTAGGAAGTTGATTTATGATAGATTCTTTTGATAAGCATAAAGGTACCTAGGTACGCTCATTCCGTCGAGGATCCATTACCGAAGGTTCTCGCGCGGAATGTGATGCAGGTGTGTTGATCTGGAAGAAATTGCTGCTAAGAAATTTGGCCTCCTAATTGTACTGATTTTTGAATACTTTTCTTGTTTAATTTTGTTGTATTTTCTGTGCCAAAGTATACCTATCTAATATCTTCTCAAACTTTGAAACATATCCATCAATGTTATCATAATGGACAACGTTGCGCGGGTGAATTAAATATTTCGTAGAAATGAGTTATTTACCCGAAGTAGGTAGGTATAAATCAACTAGTATGAGTGTTATATTTCATCTCGATCTATACAGTACCTACCTAGTTGACAAATTGTGAGCGATAAAATAACAAACATTATCGCATTTATAATATTCAATTCATATTATTATTAGGAGGACATAAGATTTATAATTGTAAGTTGAGGTAATAAACCATAAAATTCATAGTTAATATAAAAAAAAAATTAAAAGATCAAATTTTGTAGATTCGTGAAATAAAAATCAGACACAAAACGCATTTTATTTGCTTTGAAGGATTTATTTTCATTTTTCACTAAAACATATTGGTCAGTCTAAGTTTGTGACTAAAAATGTTGTTTAATTTAATACACAAAAAAAAATACGTTGGTAATTATAAAAAAACAAATACTTGTAGTATAAATATAACTCCTAACCATTATATAAACTTCATACCTATAAATATTTGAATACAATATATGTAAAAAAATTAAGATACATGAAATAATAATAAATAGAGTAAGAATATAAATATCATAAATAGTAATTAATATTAGAATACCATAAAAATATTTAATAATCACTATAAACATACAATACAAAAAATACATCTTATAAGATTATATTCACGTAGTATTTAATGGCATAGAATATGTAATTAGAATAAAATAAATTATTAACAAACATACACATTAATACATTAGCTACCTTAATGGCCACGAAAAAAATATAATAATTGTTCATTTGTAAAATATACCTAATGATAAATATATAAAAAATAGAACTTAATAGAACATAAATATTATTATGATTATTGAAGTAAATTATACAGTACAAGAAGTTAAATTATATTCATATAATATAAATAATAAAAAATACCTATATCATATACCTATAACAAAATATTCATTAATAAAATAGTGAAATAATAACAACAGTTTTGACGACCATATTTTTCTACAAATACCACATAATCTTGTACATAAATGCAAATCACCTTTGTCTAATAACAAATAAAATAAATAACTTAATCTTAGGTTAATAAATAAATTAAGTCTTGTTTCAAATCAAAATTATACTAGCCTTTGCCATCATCGTTTTTTTTGTACCCTTAGTTTTATATTGAGCAGATCTGATCATCGGAATACAAAATAAATAGGAAAAAATAAGCAAAATGAGTAAAATAAGATATGATGAAATATATAAAATTAATGAAAATCAAAAACAAAACAAAACTAAGAAACGAAATACATAAATAAAAAAGCATTTTCAGCGCTATTAGCTTACGGATAGCATGAAGATTCCGTAAGTTAATATTTATATCTGAATAAACAAAAAAGTATAAACATAAAAAAAAAAAAACAATAAAACAAGCCTTACTAAAACAAAATCTCTTACGAAGGTAAATAGTTCCAATGATCAGTCTCATTCAAATATTAATAACCACGTTTTAACTTAAATTCCTGCCATATCCTGAATGTCCGTATCCTCCCACATCCTCATGCGCCGTAGAATGCGTATGCGAATGACTGTAAATAGGCTTGGAGACAATCTCATACGTGGTGGATCCCTTTCCTGAAGATATAGACTTGATACCAATGATGGCTGAGAGGAGGAGTGACATCATTGCTGTCATGAGAGCTTTGCCAGCTAACATTGCTAAACCGCCCATGCCGACTGACATTAAAGTACCTGTGAAAGAAGGAACAGAAATGTTAATCTTGGTTCTAATAATTAATAACTGAGATACTACATAATACATAAAATCAAAACTTTATCCTTAATGGGGTAGGCAGAGCGAAAATGATCTAAACAAAGGTCGCTTCGCTATGTCTGACATGTTTTGAGGTTTATTATATTACAGATATCATAATAAAATAACTGAAAGATTTAAGATAATATCTTATGTAAGATCAAATGTCAATATGAGCTTAAAACAAAGTCACACCATCAAGCCTTCATCTCTTACTGGGTAGGCAGAGCATCAACGACCTCAGAAAATGTAGCTTTGATGCCGTAGAAAAAGATACAAGAGAACAAAAATAGTATTGCTGTAGTTTCATAACTATTTATAATAATACTAAACATTCTGATAACTTTACTGGTCTGTGTTTTTTATTGCTTTCAGTCTATCATGGAAGTAAGCATAAGATCATTCAGATAAAACAGATTGCACCTAGACATAGTACAATGTAGGTGCCTAATAACTATGCATTAAATAGTATTTAAGATGAAATTGTAATCGAAATTAAGAACTAGAGCATAAACTAGAAACTTACACTTGAGGAAGTGAAAGAACTGAATGTTCTTTTTTTTTTTGCTCAGTTTAAAGTTAGGTTTCGTTTTTAGAAACTTTAGTATTTGGTTACAAACAAGAATTATAAATGCAATAGATGTTGTGAGTATAGGCTATGAAACTGCAGAATGGTCCAAAATTATGACATTCTGTGAACTATATCAGATTTCATCTGAGTGAGCTCGTTGTAGCGTCTACTCTGTTTCTGTAATCTCTGACCAAAATAGAGTCAAAAGCAAGCAAAAAAAAAAGGAAATCCCAGTGATGAATGTCCAGTCAAGTAATCTTTGAAAGAATATTTTCTATTAGTTAAATTACAATCACATTTCTTTGACATTTTCTCTAGAGTAAAGTTGATTTTAGACAATTTTAAGATAAAAATGGATATTTTTGAACCAAAAGAAAATCAAATCTAGTCCAGATATTCCCATTTTACTTTCAATACCTACAAAGTAAAATTTAAATGACTTTATTAAGCACATTTCATTGTTAATCTTCATGCGTTTTAATATGAATAATTATGCAAATGGAATTTGAATTAGTTCTATGGTCAGTTTAACGACTTGTCCAACACATTCATAAACGTTTTTACACGTTTTCTTTGTGTACATATAAAAACGTACGTAAAGTAATGTCTGAACCTGCAATAGGGGAGACAGAGTGTCAACGGTTTACTAAAAATTGATGAAGGGTGATTCAGGGTGCGTATAATTACCTCAGTGACAAAATATCACTCAGCCTAACCACAGAAGCCTTTAAAATCATTCATTGTCTAACAAAGATTTACCCTGTATATAGGAATGGAAATATTATTATGTGATTATCCCGTCATATTTAAACTATAATTAATTCCAAAATATATTAAAGTTACTGTAATTTAATACAACAGACAATTGAAACATTTCTACCAAACGATACGAAAAGCTAAACCAATTGAGGATCACGTACCTTTCATCATGAGTGCCGCAGCCATAAGACCTCCCATGCCACCTTTTTTCCCTCCGCCTCCCAATCCATATCCATCCCCCTTTCCTCTAGCTTCACCAATCAAAGCCCTGGCTTCTTCAGACGCACTGTCATCCAGCAACCTCAATTTCACTGAATGTGTATCCAGATATGATCCGAGTCTGTATAGTAAATATTTGTCTAATCTCTCATCAGGTTTCGAAGGAAAAGCTCGAGCCAGTTCAGCTGCGAACTCATCTGCTTTGCTTCCATTGTCCTTGCTTGGTTCCTTAGTCAATGACACTCCAGGTAGTAACTGCACTTCATCCTTTGCATTAAGTTTTTCGAGCAAGGAGAGCGCTTCGATTTTCAAACATTGCGCGCTGAAGATCCCGTTGGTGCATCCCTTTCCCATCACCCGAGCTGCAGTCTCCACTGATGGTACTTCATTCTGAGTGACAGGATTAGCCAATACTCCAAACACCACAAATTGTAACAAAACTATTCGATACATATTCAAAAAGCACGCGTCTGCCCCGGTTCAAATGTGGTTACAGTTTGATAAGACAATTCTTTCGTTCAGCTTTTTATATCTCCACATAGGATTATTAATACGTAGTACTTTTGCATCCACTATATTTTCATACAAGGCTGATTGCAGAATGACATCCACTTCTAGTTTCAAAGGCAATCCTATGTAGTGACCATAAGCTACAATTTTCTCTGCACATATCTTGTTGTGATGTTCTGGTTCATTATTGCGGGCAGTGACTGTAGACATGTCTGATACAAAATGTCTACATAGTATATATCTACAAATTTGATACCTCAAATTGGCTCTATTCGTTTTATATCGTTAATTTGCGTGATTGTTCTACCTATATAAATAGGTAATCTGTTTAATGGATTTGGAAAAACCTGAAATTACTAGTTTTTACTGAGTTTTTAAAGCTTGTCTGTAAGTGTAACATACCTATATAGAGTTGTGACGGAAATGGGATGTTCTATATATTTGAGTTAACAATAATGCAAAGTGTAAGGAATTACTATTTGTACCTACCGGTACAACGACACTTTGATTATCAAAATTTTCTTTTAAATGCTGTATTCAAATGTGGCAATTATTATAGAAATAATTATAATAGTGGAGCATCTTATTGAAAATACGTTTTAATCTTTATAGTATAAAAGTTCTTGTCATTAATGTAGTATCAAAGAAGATAGTCGATGAGGTATTTTTCTGATACGCTTAAATTGATGGCGTAAAAATGCTTGCCAATGTTTTTGATTTATAAAATAAGTGCCAAATTTATGCCTGATGCGTTTATATATTTCCATTGTGATATCTCTGGTGATATCTGAAAATAAATAAACAGCATTTAGTTTTGACCTAAGAATTTATAAATTATGAGATATGTCAATGATTGGTTAAAAGAGATTAGCACTTTGTAACTAGCAACTGCACATATTTGATTCCATAGCTTGATTTTAGAAAGCAATTTAAATTACAATTCATCACAATCCTCTTACGCTGAACACCCCTAATTGTCATCATCAATTTTACATTTTAAAACCGAAAGTCTTTCTACCGTTACATTATAGTTTTGTTTTATTTCTCTTCTAGTCTTTTTAGTCATTTGCTATCTAACAGTTTCTGACCCAGTATTTTGACTTCAACCGCAATCTCCATCGTCAAAGGTTTATAATGTGTGGTCGTTTTAAACTCTAAATGGTCTTGACCATGAAACACATTAGATTAAAACCTTTTCACTGTGTATGACAGTGATGTAGTTAAATTGTGCTTCCTCTTATAATCAAGATCTTCCATTCTATCAACCAAACCTATTATCTTCACAGCTGAAACCGTCGGACTTATAAAGCGTATTTATAAAGCGATCTCAAGATTGAGAGCACTGTAATGACATTTCTGATACGGACTCAAACTCGCTGTCACTCAGAATGAAGTACCATCAGTGGAGACTGCAGCTCGGGTGATGGGAAAGGGATGCACCAACGGGATCTTCAGCGCGCAATGTTTGAAAATCGAAGCGCTCTCCTTGCTCGAAAAACTTAATGCAAAGGATGAAGTGCAGTTACTACCTGGAGTGTCATTGACTAAGGAACCAAGCAAGGACAATGGAAGCAAAGCAGATGAGTTCGCAGCTGAACTGGCTCGAGCTTTTCCTTCGAAAATTTGTTATAAAAGTGTTTTCAAAAAAATGCAAATATGTGTTACTAATTCTTTGTAC
>JARACY010002367.1:0-43730 GCA_029255725.1 Scrobipalpa atriplicella | reverse complement strand
CTTATGGAGTGTATTTGGTGCAGTGCACTCATTCACGAAAGTGAATTCGATGCGCCCGGACAAGTATTACCTAGTAAGCCTGGAATTGGGGAGTCTTATCACCAAGCTCACCGTATTTTGGCTGACCATGCCTTAGCGAACCCATTCTGCTTATTAGTGAATATTTGGCTGTCCCTTACATAACTCACCTTGAATTTTCTGCGCCATCTGAACCCTGGGCAGGTGGAAAATTCTTAGGAAGGCCGTAGAAAATAGTACACGAAACCCAGTCATGCCAGCTGGTACATATCTTCAGAATTAGGATCAGTTCCGCCTTGCTAGGTTGGAATCTGATACTCACATTACTCACCACGAAATTAAATAAAGAAGGTTAACTTCTTAGTACCCATCACAGTAGCTGATAGTTAGTCACAAATTATGTTAGGAAAAGTTGGGTTAAAGTCATTATGTTTAGGGCAGGTAAATTCATTAGTTTAACCTCAGGTTTAACCAAAAGAAATCATAGATTGCTAACTGTTCAATTATCATTATAACTTGAGATGGATTGGTAAAGTTTGAACTTATTCAGAGTATTGTTTTGCTTCAACTTATCAAGTGTAAAGAGTCGACTTGCATTAAGTAGATAATGATGATTTTATTAAGTTCATGTGTGAGCTAGAGCAGCACATTATGTAGTCTGTTTCATGATAGAGGATTGAACAGCTATATACTCGTCAAAACTTTGATAAAGACATCATTGAAATAAAGATATTTATTTTCCATCAAATATAAAGTAAAAGTTCAAACTAGACTGATTTATGTCGAGCAAAATGATAATGAACAAGTGATTCTATGTAGGTAAAAGAAAGTAATTCTAATAAGAATGCTAGAGCTATTCTTGAAATAGTTAACCTTTTAATAAAGATTCTGTATTCATTACAAGTAACGATACACTTGTAGTCTCCGGAAGCTTTTGTTACAGTTATAGATATAACTGAGTCCTTCAGATTTAGACATTATCAAATAATGTAGATACATTATTATCCTAAAAGAATTGATACTTACTTTCTTACATAAAGAGAAAAACATAAAAGTACTTAGTAGAATCAGTAACTATATTTTTCAACAATCAAATATAAAGTTATAATTTAAAGAGTAAATTCTATCAAGTTAAAGAAAGTCATTTCAAAAGAGAATAGTAATGATTCAATTTTAGTAAATGGAGTATAAGTAAAGCATAAGAGTTTTGCTACAGCTTAAGAACAAGCTGAGTCTTTAAGATAAAGAGACTATCATATAATGTAGAATGCATTATTATCTTAAGAAATAAGAATACTTACTCCATAGTGTAGGTAGGTTGACAGACAGACTAAAAGAAGACCTTAAAGCTTGAAGTTCAGTAAATTCAGTAGATTATAAATGTAAACTTAAAAGAAAAGATACCTTACACCGCTTGGCTGTTATGTTAGAATCATGTGTTGCACAGAGCCTTTTGTTTATTTGAAGACTCAAACAAACAAGACATTATAATTTCTCCTATTATTATGTATCTAAGTATATAATTATAAAAGCCCTCTTGTAGCTTTGGATTTGCATTGTTGTACAGGCTCTTAGAATATAAATGTAGAGTGATAGGAAGCATGGTGATAAGGTTTGTGGAGGACGTCTGACCAGTATGGAGTCGAGGGCGACTGGTGGTTGTTTTCACCGGTACAAATTACTTCAACACAGAGTTGTTGGAAGAAAGGACAATTATAATATAACCTTTCTAGTAATAGTGGAAACAGGTAGATGATTTATAAGATATTAAATCACCTAGATTCGGGGAGTCGTTGGGAATCCACCCTTGCCACAAAACAAAAAATGTTTGTTTGTATTATAACCGACAAGACCTGACTATTAAAACTAAATTCTTCTGAAGTTTTTGTTCTATTTTCTTAAGTTCCATAGTATCTGATCCTGCTAAGTTGAACTCTAAATCCATTAGGTATAATTCTATTTAATAAGACTTCTAATGTGTACTTATTCGTTGGCGTTTTAAATATATTAATCTAGATAAATTCAGTTAGGACGGAATATCTCTGTTAGCGAAAAGGACTTAGGTTACTATATCACAACGTAGGTAATCACTAGATGATCATTGGCCAAACCAGAACAGTACTTTATGGAATTCCAACTAACATGTACAAAACATAGTAAAACATTAGTTTAATTGATTGCGTCTTATATTTAGTTTTAAGTTTAAATTTGAGTTAGGTTCAAATAGGGTAGGTTGTTACAAATGATCTTCAAAAATTAACAGCTAGTTTTTAGAAACCTACAAAAATTCTGAAACAATTAAATATTCAGGTATGTAGTAAAAATACTTCTCTTTTATCAGGCTCTAAAAAAAAATTAAAAATACACAACATATCTTTTTTCGTTTTTAACCCAACGTTTCGGAAACTTACTTCATCCCTAGCAAGTGTCCGAAACGAAACGTCTCAAAAAAGTAAATAGGAACCTTTACTATAAGTAATAGACAAAAGTTATAGTCTATAACTTTGTTTTTTATTTCAAGTAAATAAATAAGTAAGTTATAAAGTTTCAATTATGCTTAGCCGAGATATTTTACGGGAATTTATTTTCAATCGTTTTCACGTCAGCAAACTCTTCTTGCGCAAAATTATAAGTAAACTTCCTACGTCAGACGGCCTCAGATTCCCGAATGAAACATAAACAAAAACTTGTAGGCGCGGTAGGTATAAAGTTTTATGCTTTGTTATTTTAGAACTGTAACATAGATTCAAATATGCGGGTCATATTGTGAGTGAAGCTAATATGGTATGGTAATGGTAGCAATTCGTTGTTGCAAAAATCACGACATAACTAGGTATAGGTAAGCCTATACCTATCATTTTATATTCCTACCATTTCGAAAATAGAGTTTCGTCGATTAGTAGTATCTTCCAGGCAAAGAAATATGTATTTGCGATAAATTTTGGTTTTTGTCATGATTCAAAACTTAATCTATTCACCATAATTGAAATAAAATTAAATTACAAATAGCTCATAAACCTCATAAACTTAAGGAAGGAGAGACTTAAAAAAGTTAACATTTGACAGTAAATTCGTCCCGATGCTAATTTGGAATTACACGCGTGGAATTGACATTTTAGGAATTGGTCGCTGAGCCCAAATATTTCTAGTTCAAAAAACAAGTGGTAGAGCTAAGTAAGGTGTTTTTCGGTCAAAGCATTATTTATTCCCAGCCATTTCTCTTTCAATCCGCTAACCGTTTAAGATGTAATCAAAGTAGAGGCCCTGGGTAAAAGGCTTTACCTCTAATGCGGATAAGACGGCTTTTACATCGAAAAAATATTTTTCATAATATGATTTGTATGGAGCATAGCAGCTCTTGTTGATAATATTTTGGTACAGGTTTTTTTCCCAATCTGGCAAAAAATATATAAACAGTCTTCATTTACTTGACTGTATCGTAGTTACTATACAACTGATTAACAGGCACCAAGTCCTAAAAAACTTTTTTTTATTAAATATCAAAATCCACCAAGTAGACATAGGAGACTTTGGTTAGGTAGTAGATGATAGCATTTTATTAGATTGGTAGCGTTATCGTCGTTAAGTCATGTCATACGCCATTTTGTTAACTATTAGCAGGTTGAAAACTGTGATTGACAGCTGGGTTTGCAAATAGTTTTTGCGGAGGTCAAATGGCATTCGCTTTGTGTTAAAAGCAGTATCGTCATTCTATCCCCTGGTAGCCGACCTCGAGAAATTCGGGAAAAGGCTAGGGAGATGATAACTTTCATCATAAAAATCAAACTGAATAGAGTTTAAAACAATAAGTACTTTATAAGTACTATCAACAGCGCAGTAGGTCGTCTGTCGTAAGGTTTATTTTTCAACGTGCAGCTTTCGGTGTGAAAAGTCGTAATTAACTCGGAGCTCGTTGCGAGCGCGGTCGCGTCCTCTTATGGGATTGTAGTGGCTACATCGCATCCACACTGGCCAAGAGCGGCTCGTCGACAAACGGTTCCGTAATCCATATTTTTTTCAGGTTCAGCAAGGCCTAAGGTACTTTATCCAAAAGCACCCGCATCCGAACACTACATATGGCATCTCAGCTCAACGTCTCGACCACGCGTACCTACGCCCGTATTTATAATCAGCCCTTGAGACTAGCAGCAAGTTTGAGTTCGTATCAGAAACGTCAATTCAGTACAAAATGGCCTGTTAAATCTATACTTAATATTGCTCTCAATCGAGGTTGCGTCATAAATAGGAGTACTAGTGATGCAGAAAAACATTTCACAATTTAATCGAAACTCTTCTAAAATATTTTATTTCAAACATAAAAAGGTTTATTTTTTCGTCATACCCTTGCAGAACCCTAAAAACTAGATTCGCATTGTTACTGGCTAAAAGGAACGCAATTGTATGTTTCTGGTTTCCCTGCGGTAGAAATTGAAGAGGCGCGGCTTTTTTTAGTAAGTGCATGACAGAGTTACAGGGTTACCTACTGGTCAAAATTAAAAGAGGGTTTTTGATGTACCTTTTGTACCCTTTACTCTATTGTCAACAGTACCTACCAATACGTTTTTAAGATGGTCAGTAGGGGTGGTTTGAGCACATTTCGTTGGTTAGAGCTGCGGCACGCGACGCTTTAGTTAGGGTTCAAGTCCCGCTTGCGTGATTTTTTTTTCATTTAATATTTTATATTTTAAAAATACCTAATTAGCATTTTCTACTTTCACTAGATAAATCCAACAAATTGTATTATAATCAACTAAACTTATCTCTGCTTCGAAATTGAATTCATTCTCAATCCACAAAATAAGACCTGGCAGTCTGAATTGCATATCCCAAAATGAGAGCAGAAGATTAATTAAAATTCCATCTAGAACTTTCAAGCTTTTTGAATACACTTATAATCTGTGTAAACCCGTGCCGTTGTTAACTTCGCTGGGAGTTCATACTCATACAAACTTTAATAAGGATTAGTGTTGCCAGAAGCGGTATACAAAATCGGGACTGTAGTATACATTTTTTTTTATATTATATTAGGGTATTAAGGTTGTACGTTGAGCTCACTAGCGCCCTCCCAAAAAAATAAATTTATTGTGTCTCAAATATAAACATTTTAGTGAATATTTTACGTTTTCATTTTGTAATGCATAAGGCCACTATTTTTACTAAATATCAAAGCTTTGAATGTCGATCTTGCCAAAAGTGGCCACTTTTAGCAAGATCGACATTCAAAGCTTGCTGGATTATATAATTCAAAAGCCTGATGAATTACTCAATGAAGAATTAAGAACTTCCGATTTGCGCTAAACGTATAATACTCACTAATATATTTATATTTGAGACACAGTAAATTTATTTCTTGGGAGGGCGCTAGTGAGCTCATCGAACCACCTATAGGTCTATTTCTGAGAAGGTGTGAAAACTGAAAGGGGTTGGCCTGATATCGGAACTGAACAACTAATGCAAGGAAATTTTTCTGGAAAATTACATTCTGTGTATCAAATTATATCACCACTTTATTTTGACAGTTTGGCGAACCATGAATGGTGCTTCTTGAAACTTACTGTACCTACATGAAAAATAGACATACATAGATAATTTCATTGGTTACAACATTCAAGTAGTCAAACCATACCTACATCATACGCAAAACCTACCTTCTTACAAAAAATTGGAGTAATAATGCGATCCAATTCAATTTCCAACTTACTTTCTTTTAATGTTATAAAAACCGGGACGTCCCGTTTAAATTGGGCGTTTGGCAGCTCTAGTAAGGATGGTACCTAGATTTTCCATTTTTCATGCATTTTAGCGCTCGCCCGCAGGTGGAGCTTAGTCTGTCTAATGAGGCCAGGGATACCGCTATATTAAGGGATTATTTCTACCTTTATACGCCATGAATGGTCTATTTTATTAACATATTCTAATTTAACTAGTAGACTTTTTAGCTCGAACCCTAAACTAATACAACGCCTTTGAAAACGTTTTATTGCTAAAGTTCCTAAATAATCAGAACAAGCTGAGCTAAATCCAGAACTTAGTGAAATTTGTCTATACTGCCGGCCCTTTCTGTTTTCGCATAGCTTAAAATGCCAGGCACCTACTAACGTTAAGTCGTGTGCTAACCGAATCGATAACGTCTTATTATTACCTACCTAATTATGTAATCGGTACTACCTCTCAGTTTGATCACGTTCCGAATAAAATACCTACTCAAGCAAATAAGTAGCGCGCTATCCGTACTGCAGTAGCGCAAAATCCTAGCGAAACATTTCAATTGTAACCTCTATCCAGCGCTGAGCAGTAGTAAAATCTCACATAAATAAGTGAGTAGTCCCGTAGTATCTCATTTAAATGTTCACCAGGTGTACATTAAGCCGACTGGATAGTGCACTGTGGCTTCACCGAAATTGAATTTAAAAAATATTACCGACTCGCGAACCGTTGGCTACACTCCAAGACAATACTTACATACTTATATACGTAGCGAGCTCGGGTGCCTCCTTGTATATTCATTTTGAGAAATAAATACTGGCTGGAAGGAGGTACTGTGTCCGGCTACCCCTTATTTGTTACAAAAAGGGTTCTTCTCCCGTTGTTGTATCGAGTTTAAGTATAGTCTACAATTTTGTTCGTCGCTCGTTATTGAGATGTTGGAATTGTTGAGATGAGAGGCCGTATTGATTTTATCTCTACAAATGGGAGGTTTAAGAGTCTGTCATTGCGGAGATTAATATTTTGAAAGCTTTTAGGAAATTTGGCTTTACGATGATGGTTGACTTTATTAACAAGCGAATTTTGAGCTGTAATATCTTGGATAAGCAGCAGCGTTTTCTATAACGTCTTGCGCTGCGTTCGACCATCATCCGTCTGCTAAGCATGGGTTGCTCTTTTCGATGAGATCTTTTTTCAGTACCTGAAATCATAATAATGACGAAATTACCAAATAAAAGCTTATACAAAAATTAGTTTTTTTTTAAAGAATTTTCGCATAATTTATCCAGCTTTTCAGTTCTCCAGCAAGGCGATATGATGCGGAAGTTTTTAAAATGTCCTCCCCGGGAGCCGACTTCCCGCCCCGCAGTTTTTTAGCGTCTCTACTGCGATCATTAAATTTTCACATAACATAGCCTTTGCAAGGGTTCTACTTGGGAGGAATTTTTTGCACAATATTTTAACGGTCCGTCATTTTATTATCCGACAGCATGAGGCATAGATATATTCTTTTCAAGGACTGCAGTAAATTATTATTGCAGAATATCCCTTTTACTTCCATGTTGCATTAGAAACAATAGGAAAATATTAAATTCAACAGACTGATGTTTTTCTTCCGTAGGCTTGGCTGACAACTTTTTGCAAATTATCCTGAAAAATACCTCAAAATTTGTTTTGTCAGATGTGGCGAAAAGTAACACTGTGCGTATTTAGGCGTAATTTTAAGTATGAATGAATTTCCATGAAAGAGGCCATTTACAATACGAAATAAGGAAATATTATCATGACAGTTAAAAATATCGCGTCCCAGAACAGACATCCAAGACGTTTAATCAACTTTTTGGGAACACTCGAATAATTGAAGAAAGAAACCTTTCTCGAGCGTCTGAAGACACAAAACAAACCGAACAATGTCGGGGCAGGTTAATCGTTGATGTTTTGGAAGTAAACAGGGCACATCGTTGTAGGGTTGCCGGTTAAATCTGATTTGGAGTTTTTACCGCAATAGTCATGGACATAAGGATTCATACAGACGAACAGCACGTGCCAATTGCAGGTACGACTGCAACTGTCGCCATCTGTCGATTGCAGTTGTCGATGCGTCGACGGCAGCCGTTTATAGTAGGCTGCAAAGGCAGGTGCTATTCGTCTGAATCAGATCTGAATATATGCCCCGATAATATAGCCTCTGATTAGGGGGCTTATTAGGGCACTATCTTTTTTGTAAGGTTGAACGACGGGTCAGTTATCTACCTGCCAAAAGTCAGTTTTCAAACGGCCTAAACAGACCTTTACTGTGTAACGATATATTGTATACAACAGCCTCCAGCTCTACGACAGATGCAACCAGACCACTGCTACGTCTGTCGTAGAATTGAAACTAGGTATAGGGCGATGTTCTTAAGAAAGCGAGCTGGGATTGGATAAGAACAGCTGAAGACCGAGCTGAGTGGCGTGCCATAGGAGAGGACTTTGTCCAACAGTGGACTTATGCAATCAGATAATGTGAGTTAGCTATAACTTTGGGAAGATACGAATTGATGCTATGTTGCACTGACATCACAGATTTTGACTATAAGACGTAGCAGCCCTAATCACGGTGGAAGTTTTTACATTAGCCTGTCGGGTTTGTTTGCTCCGCGGCGGGTTCCGAACTACATCCAAGTTCGGCTCATTTTAAAACTGAAGAGCGAGAGGAGGGAATTTTAATCATAAAGAGACAATGGACTTGAAATCGGAGAATAAGTGGGGGTAAGTACGTAATAATGAATTCATTGGTTCTGCGAGAGTGAATTATTATTTTTGACGTAACTCCAAACAATGAAAAAGATGTACCTATAATTATTAAATAGGATGCTATAAATTTGAACAAAAGTGTGAGAAATGCCATTCCAAAGGACAACAAAAGAAAATGTATCTGACATATATAGAAATTGCATCTGTCACAGCTACCTTCCTAGATTCTTTTGAGTATAGGTAGGTTTGCTATAAAATTCGAAAATTTAAACTTTGATACATTGATTCAATCCATTGGCATTGTATTTTGGTAAGTGAGCATCTACCAACCCCGTAAGAGATATAAGTATGACCATGTAAACACTTTTTTTTATGTAGCTACAAAAGACACGATAAGCATGATTTATTATATTCAATTTCTACCAACATTTTATCAACAAGAGGAACATGAATATCTTTTCATGTTGAATGACTTGTGGATTTATTTTCCCGATTCGAAAATTCAATATTCAAGGTAAGAAGCCTCCTTGAACGACGTATCTACAATATCTCCAACGACAGTTAATTTCCGACCGATGAGAGATTATAGATTGCAAAATGATAAAAAAACAACTTCAGAGAATTCCGGATAAAAAAAAAACTAATTTTGTTCAAAGGATTAAGGAAATATAAATGAAATCTTTTATTTACCTACTGAAGATACACTATAATAATGAATTATGATACAGGTAAAGTTGATACAAAAATTGGGTAAGTACTCCCACTGGAAAATATCCAACAAAGACTCAAGATGGCGGAAACCAATTTATATTTCACATTCAATTTTGGTTAGAACGTCGCGTAAGCTACTTTAGTTCTTAAAATTTACTTTTTGTTTAATAAAATAAGGTATTACCTACTCTGACAAGATTTTATGGTGTTTAAATAACTCATGACGTTCCTGTATAACTGTTTTTTTTTTTAAAGATAAAGCGTTAAGCAAATATTTATAAGAAGTTTGTGGATAAAAAAGCAATCTTATCGTTTGATTTCAGTTAATATTAGGAAGGTATTCTGAAGAAGTAGGTGGCTAGGTTCGAAAGTGCAGAGAATATAATTTTTGATTAATTATTTTTTTTATAAATTTGTATTGCCTTTATTGTTTTTCTATGATTTTTCCGTGTTTACTTACTTACTGTTCCGTGTGACTTACAAGCGTATTTTAGGTGGGTCTCAAAAATGATAATAATGTCGGCAAATTCGCGTTATTCTTGGTCGGCCAGAGATAAAAATTTAATAAAATCGGATGATTAGCGAGAAAGTTTAAAACCTATCCCTTTTCCCTAAAATATTTTTTTTTTCAGTGCAATATATGCAAATAATATTTCCCATTTACCGGTAATAAATTAAAACAAATAAATCAAACCATCACAATTAAAATCATGTAATTAGTATTTTAATTCGTCCTCTACCTACTCTAGACGTCTTCGACAACCACTGTTCAAATAAGTTTAAGTACCTACCGACTTACATTAAATTTCCAAAGATTATTATAAAATAGCTCCGTCGTCGGTCGGTTTATAAACGGTAATGAGTTTCCGGAATAACAGTTTGAGGGCGACGCCTCGTTTGCCGGAATATCTATTAAAATCTCCCCAGGACCGCGATTGAATACAGTTAAGAGATAAGTATGGCATTCTATTAAAATAAGCGCTCGTTTGTAAAAAAGAATTTAAGCGCAAATTTACTTGAAACTGACTTTGCTTTCAATTTGAGTTATTTTATTCTACATAGTTTCACTTGTTACGACACGATACTATCAAGCTATTCGCTACTGTTCAAAACTCTTATGCTTTACTTATACTCCATTTACTAAAATTGAATCATTACTATTCTCTTTTGAAATGACTTTCTTACATGATAGAATATATCTTTAATATAAGTATCTTTGATTGTAGAAATCAGTAATATAATAACCGTTTCAAATATTTGGGATGCCTATAACTATGAATAACAACTTTAAAACTCTCCCAATTCAGAGTAATTAATGACGGTCTAAATTTCCTTTGAATATCTCTACAGAGTGAAGAGTTTGTGGAAAATGTCATTTATATCTACTAAATTTGAGACTCGGATAGTAAATAAATATTACGCAATTTAAATTAATATTTTAGAGTTCTAAACTATGTCATGTTGTCAACTAAAACATTGCCATACATACATATACTACAAAACCTTGGATCCATCTGCTGGGTACCCATATGTCCGGGAAACGAGGCTGGAATTAAATTAAGACCTTGTATGAATTGACAAAGTATCAAATTTGTGTTCCCCTTTGGGAATTGAACCCACGACCTCCGTATCGGGAGCCCATAGCTCAGCCCACTAGACCACGGGCAGTTAAAGTGATACTAAACAAGTATAATTGTCTAAGAGACCCGCACTCATATTTCAGGACAATTATCCCAAATAACTTTTCACGAACTCATTTTTCCCTAAATTGCTTGTAATTTCCCTTACCTTACCGTACCCTATTAATTTAATAAGTAAAGTTTGGATAAAAAACATATTAGAAAGACTTTGTGTTTTGAAAATAATGAGAGCTGTTATAGAACTAGGTATTGTTATACTTTGTTCTGTATGGTATGAATTGGGTATATAATAAATATTAAGCAAAACACAAGTTTCCTTTTTTATGTCGAAGCACAGAATGTAGCTACGGTAATACTTGGTCGAAGGCTTTTTAATATTATCTTTGTCATTTCAAACAAATATAATTATAGTAGTAGTACTAACGGGTTAATGTTTATTTGAATAGTTGTAGAGTACGTACATTTACCTATTATTAAACAAAATCTGGTATTGGTTAAAATGACACTTTAACATTTTATGCAAAACGCAAACGTAACGTTTTATGCGTAACGTAACTCTTTGTTAATCTTATCGATAGAGTCAGCAAATAATGAACTAATAAGTCCAAAATGGCGGTTAATTTTCAATAGCGCTACTAAATAAGCAATCAAAATGGATTAACAAAGCGATTAGGGTAATTACTATCCTGAATGAATACGAATTAATCGAGGTTCGATTACTGACGGCAAAACAGTAGGTACTTAGCATTATTAACTGCTTTCATAACCTCAGTTGATCGCAATAGAGTACATGCATAAAAATATTTCCAGTACCTATTTGAACTTATTTTCTAAAAATATAATAACTACAAAATTAATAAGATATACTACTTATACCATTCTAAAGCTTGACAATCTATCTCTCACTTCGAAACGACCTCTCTTTTTAACCAACCAGTTTAATTCGTAAGTTTCGTAAACTAATAATTATTTTGCGAAAATTCTTTTTCGTTTGTTTAAGTATTTATAGTGAGAATAATATTTACTGATAATTAAAAAAGGAATAGGTATATTCCCTATTATCATTATACGTAATTTATAATAATGCCTTTATGTTGTAGTATTTTGCTTATGGTTCTAAAGAAAGAGTGCTATCCCACTCGTTTCCAAATATACCTACCTACTTATTTTGATATTGCTAGTGAACTGTCATAACATAAAACTTGGAATACATGCAATCATACTATGTTTGACAGTTCACTAAAGTGGCACTTAAATCTTAATCCAAAATTCATTACCATCAGAATAGTTGAATTAAATGTAATTGGAATTACTCAGTAACGCGCTTTTGATGCCATTTGTATCTGAATTAAATTACTGATGTAACTGTGTTAAACAGTAAATGTGCAAATTATTCATGAGTGTATACGGTGGTAATTCGGCGGTAAGATTTCAGGAAATAAACTAGTTTTGTGTATTTCCGTGTTAGAATAGATTCAGACCATTCACCCCATCATTATCATGACATTTATATATATTTTGAAAATTGATACCAGTCTTAATAATGTATTAAAAACATGAAAATAAGGAAGCTAAACTTGGGTGGGATTTGAACCCACGATCTTCGGCGTAGTGTGCCGACGCTTCTAACCAACTGAGCTCAGTCGTGGTTTAACCGCGATCGCAAATTCGTCTCTATCACTATCGTTCAACCTATAAAACATCCCTCAATCGGGTAGGTACTTACTACCAAATTCAATAGGGTGCAAGTGACTGCTTCCCGCTAACTGATAAGGGTAGCTTAGTCAATGAAACTGAACAACTTTCACAGACTTCCCCATTCAAATTATCTGATCAAGGTGGTCAGGGATCATAATTCCTAATAGAATTTCCTGATGAAAGTTGTTCAATTTCATTGACCTACTTATCAGTTTATGGGAAGCTCTCCCTTACACCCTATTTTATCTACACAGCGGAGGAAATCGTGAACCTAAACTATGTAACTAAAGCCAATGTTCCAAACGAAATATAAATAAAATCTGTTCTTTATTTCTCTTTCCGATATTTTAACAAGCTTTTTACCTACATTTTTAAAGAGTACCCATCATTGTAAAACAAAGCCCTGTCTCGGGTTGATAAAACACAACCTCCCTCCTTTAGTCCCGATACGCTAAGTATACAATATTAAAACCACGTTACGGTAAAGTAAAATGGTGAAGTGTATGCTTAGGAAGAGCATCACCTAGCATTCAGTAGGTAAAGTTTATAAAGTTGTATTTTTTATACAGCAAGATTTTTCATTCACGAAGAAAATTTAATGGCTTGTTAAGACCAAAAAACTTAACAACTTTATTTGACAGCGTATCACAAACTGATAGGGGTTGCTCTGTCAACGAAATTGAACAACTTTCCAAAGTAGGTAATTCTTTGAGTTAATGAAGAAAAAAAAAAAACACTTGTCCAAACAAATTGTCTGGTCATTACCAGGAACAAACATAACAATTAACGTTTATCAACATTCAGCAAATCATTTTCAGTGAAGGGACCCGATGGTTTCAGTGCAGGTATTATAATTTTGGCAATGGGCAAGCTTTCACTGAGGCCCTGAAAATGTCGGACATGGCTTACATGGCATAAGCTCTACACCCGAAAGAATTACGGGCGTGACGATATATTTTATAAAAAAACCTATCAATATTTTCCACCGATCCCTAAGCTCTAGTAACCAAAAGCTCATCTAGCGAAATTGCCATCCGGCGCTCATTACCGTGAACAAACGCTCACCGCACGTGACTCAAAGGAAATTGAAAACTCTATCTCCATCGGCTCATCGAAATATTCAAACGATCATCTAAATATGGAGTTTTAATTAGAAATCGATCCCTATTTTGATGGCAATTTTCTTGTTTAATTGAATCAACCTGGGTTTTGTTGTCTGCTGGAGTGGGACAAAAATATATTAAAAGTATTAATGCTTGATGTGCGTTCTGTAAGGCAAAGGGAGGGTTTTAAGTTGTTTAAATGTAATATGTCAAAGGTTGAGTGTGAAGTCAATCAATCCGTACTGGACCCACGTGGTTGACCAAGGCCCGATCGCCCTATTCAGGGTAGGGTCGTGCCCCTCGGTGGGGACGTATATGATCTGATGATGATGATGATGATGTATTGTGTGAACAGACAAACTATCACAAACACTACAACAAGTTGTTCAGCCTCAAAATTTGTTGAATCTACGTCGGATTTTATTTGTTCGTTGATGTTCTACCTACCCCGTATGGCACAACTTTATAATTGTGTTTGTTTATGCTTCCCATAATTTTAGCTTAGCAGCAAAATTACGAATTTTAATTATTAAAAATCAGTCCCTATTACCATCTACCAATTTTATTATTTAATTGAAATCAATGCGGCTTTCACTACTGTTCACATATTGAAATGATAACTATTAGGTAATTGGAATTCTGATTATTTTGGTGGCATTTGGTGAATTGTGATATAGGTAACAGCGGCTGGTAGATGGAATAAAATCGTCTAATACTAATTACCTTACTCTAACCTACCTTACTGTAGGAATCTAGGTATTTTAGTGGCCTGATAATGATTCAAACCGTTATTTCCGCATTAAACAAAATATTGATGCATTATTATTTCGGATAGGCTTGCATTTCGAGTCCCTTTGTCCTCCACTGGATTTTACATAAATTAAGAGAGAAAATGTCTTGATCAAATTTAGAAACGTTGACCGAAAATATAAAATCTACGTGAGATCAGTAGTATGCCTTTCTTTGCCTTTCGTCCCAAGGCCTTTACCCTACAGGTGAGGAGGGCCATGAAAAGCGATATGATTAGATAGGGCATGAAGGACGACCACCTCGATGGAGGCCTCTTATTATGAGCCAGCACGGCCAGCCACTTGAACACGTTTGCTTGCCACAACCTTTACAGAACGTCATGACTTTAAATGAACGTAGCCATTTTTTTTTAAGTTATACAGTGGCATCTAATCATACTTACGGCCTACTGATGGTAAGCAGCACCGTAGTCAATAAGAAACACCAAATACTATCCCACTAGATCTTAGTGAAATAGCAGAGTGCGTTGCACACCGTAAGACCTAGGGATGTTTCTTGTGCCAATAATTTCACTCTTGCCCTTCAGACCGAAACACAGAAGCACACAGACTTCTGCTTGGCGGCAGAAATAAGCAAGAAATAGGCCTTTGCGCAAAACCCTACCACCTTCAAAAATAAGGAAATATTTAGCCAACACCATTATTGTTAGATTTCCTAACATGCAGCACCCCCGCCCACGTTCATTTTAATCCATGACGTTCTTTACAGCTCCCTTATTTCGTAATTCCTTTCAATTTTCCTTTTTTCCGTCTCCAAAGAGAAAATAGAATCTTTACGAAACATTCTCTTTTCTTTACGCAGATTTAAACGGTTGCCTTTGATATGCTCGTTTCGTATTGGGTTGGAACATAATTACTTACGTGTTGAAAAAAATAATTATATTTTTAGATTTAGATATTTTCATTTCGTATCATACCTAAGTATTTATTTCAAGTTTAGCACAAACATGATTATTTTTCTACTCACTCGTATAAAACTCCTTCACGGAAAACAATAACAACCTAGTAGGTATTTTTCTCGTCATTACGAATAAGTATACCTTACCTAGGTTGACCTAGCTAAGGTACACACAAACTACGACGGAAGTATATTACCCAATAGGACGGATTAATTTTTTTTATACCTGGGTTCATTGGGTTCATTCGATGAGTGTAGAAAGTTTACCTATAATAATGTGTATTCTTCAAATAATATCACCCAAAATAACACTTAGGTAGGCCACTTCATCCACGGTTAAAACCACTGGTTGGTAGTCATAATCCAGAATTTGGAGATACTCAAATTGAAGGCGGATTTCAATGTGCTATTATCAAGTTTGCAGGCGCTGACGCCTACGACGAGCCGATTACAAATTACCAACTAACCCGACGCCGTATGCGCGGTGTAAATGGGAGCAAATTCGTCAATTTATATGCGAAGCAGCCCGCCTCGAAGCTCTTTCACACTAGACCTGCCAAAAATTCTATTAGTTAGCTGCTGACAACGCTCAACTAGGAATATTATTATGTGCGAGTTTGAGTGAAGAGACTGGTTTTAGTACATGGTGATATTCTTTTTTAGTTTTTATGTCAGGTCAGTTTATCTATCTACAATTCTACAGGTTTTTTGTAGTTTGTTGTACCTGTCTAAAAGTATTCATTCATATTCCCTTGATGGTATTTATTCTTGGGCACAATTAAATTTAAGTTTAAATAATGTCATTGTATTAAAGTTTTAAAATGACAACTTTCTAGAACGTTTTAGCAAAGCAGTAACATTTAGTTAAAACACTTAGTTTAAGGACAATCAAGGCCCAAGTTCTAACTCAAACAAACGTGTTCATAAAGTATTACTTACAACCATAAAGTCAGAACATAACTTAAGTTAGCAAGAGCAAAGCTAAAACATCAAAACGGATCCGTAACTTCAGATATTAGTTTTCGGTCCAGTAGTAAATTTATTTGACATTTATAACGCAATCAGGTGCATTTATTGGACTAACGCAATCAGGTGCATTTATTGGCTGTGATTAAAGGCTTAATTCTAGTTGCCACTTTCTTAAGCCCGATTTAAGTTTGTCTTGTCCCTGATTAGTGACTTTAAAAAGAATGAGAGATATACCTTGACGGATTTACCTATATTCTAAGGTTGGGTTTGTATTTAATTAATGTTTTTACATACTTAATATTAGCACAATTTCTTTAACATTAGACGCCATTTTATCTCAAGCACTCTAAAATAATTATGAATAGTGACAAAAATATAAAGATAACGGGTGAAACATTAACTATTGACTAAATATTGGGAAAGTATTATAAAAATAATCATATTGCATATAAGTAAACTTAAATTAAGCTTAAGCAAGTGTCAACCAGAATTTAGCCGAATAACGTGTTACAACAGAAGCAAACGTTGCGCCTCACTAAAAATCTCTGTCCAATAGTTTTAATCTTTAAGTTACAGGGCTGACTTAAATTCTATCTTTAGCAAGTGTTTAGCAGAATTGAGCCCAATAACGTGTTACAACAGGAGCAAACGTCGCGCTTCATTAAAAATCTCTTTTCATTACCTCGGCCTTAATTATCCGTTGTCTTTTGTTCTTTAAAAGGAAAAAGTTGAAAAATATTCAGCAAGTACAATACTTACTTTGTATTTTACCGTAAATCTCTGCAGTTAAATCAAGATTTATACGGACTTTACTTAACTGCCTTACTTTTCCCCATAACAATTACCATGAATCTCCAAAAGCCTTTATTAATTTTAATAAAATAATGAAATTGTTTCTTTATATTCCTAAATAATAATTGTTATTAAATTACTATTTATTGTTACTTTCCTAAATTAATATTAATATTAGAAAATGAACTTCTTATCATGTGGAAGTGGCCTAAAAACGTTCAATATTTTGCGTAACTTACGAGTAGTTATGACAGGTATTCTCAGCATGTCTATGTCTAAAACTCTAGTCAAAATAAAAACTGGGTTGACCCAGAAGGAATCAGAGAAACACAGTCAGCTTAGGACGATTTTCCATTTACTCATCTTTGAATTTACTCTCCACGATGGCGCATCATAATAGACTGATAAAAATATATGGATAAAAAATGGCGGTAAAAACGTAAAAACCATGACAATAATATAAATGAGACAGCCTTCAGGGAGATATTCAGTTTCCTCATTCTTCGCTCATGGTTTTCCTTTTGAAGAGTTTTTGGCGATCCTTTTAAGGAATTCTTGCTTTTATGCGCAATCCGACATTTCCTTTCTTATCATTAAAGTAGGTACCTACTCGATTGTATAGGTACTTTTGTTTATCTGATCAAAATTCTGCTTTTCGTAGTCATTACACTCTATTAAATTTACTAATGCGTTTAAGGAGCGTTTTAATAGATTTGGTAAGAGTGCGCAGGTGAGCGTTTTAGAACGAACGATTAATATTATGTAGGTACTCATTCCGAAAATAATTCATCATAATATCACCGAAACTGGAGGTCGTGGTTCGAACCCCACCACGTACCAATGTGTTTTTCGGTTTTAGAATTTCATATGTACGTTTATTCGGCGTTTTACGGTGAAGGAAAACATCGTGAGGAAACCTGCACACACCTACAAAGAAATTCAAAGGATGTGTGTAATAACCTAATCTAGGAATGGGTCTGGTTCCCTTCTGGGTTGCGGAGGTCAGATGGCAGTCGCTCTGTGTAAAAACCAGTACCCTCGTTCAATCCCCTAGAGTAGGTAGCCGACCCCGTGAAATACGGGAAAAAGGCTTGGGAGATGATGATTACCGAAATTAGATTATAAGGGAGAGCTTTATCACTTTGCTTGTACAAAATATACGTAAGACATCCTAAAGTCTATCTAAATTACTAAACCTGCGATAACAGATTTTGTTTGTTCATTTTTTTGATAACTTTTCTAATAGTTGTATTTCTATGATTTCCAATAGCTCAGAACAAACAATTCCATTTTCAAAGTTTTACAAATAAAGTTGGAAAGATAGCCGCGAAAAAGTTAAAAACAGAAAAACCGAGAGAAACCACTGCTAAGTGGCGTCGCTAGAACACGACGAATCACTTTGCTAATAGTTACTGTGTTACACTATTTTCTGGCGTCCTCAGTGGTCCATCCACCATTTTAAGTGCTCCCTTATCTTTTTTCTCCTCTTCGGGAAAACTTTTTAAGTTTTCTAGCAATTTGACCGCGAGCGAATAAGTTTCGCTACATATTTACAAACAAAAAGTTTATATCAGATAGCTCGACAAAATACATTTTCTTGTTCAAAATAGTGACAAACAATAATTTAGAGTAACGTCACCTTAAGTTCCTATTTATGTAGGGTACTATACATTATCATTATTCCACTAGAGACAGTAAAGCACGTTGCTCACTGCAAGACCTAGTTTAATTTACCATAAACAGCGCTTGCTCCCCACAGCCTTTGGAGCTTAACAAAAAAATACGATATTTTTTTCCGGCGGAAATAATGGATGCAGGGTTAATAACTAAGTAGGTATTCAACCTGGCTTTACACAAATCCTTTAAAATGACGTGCGTAAAATATTTAGAAGCAATCAAAAAGTCTCTCGGTTACTTTAAGTCTATAAAGTCTACTTACCAACCATAAGACCTTGTCATCTCGTTCTAATTGTTAGCTTTACACAACCTTTAATACCTGTCTATCTATCAATTACGTTGCCCGAGCGGTATTTTCAATTTAATTTTCCAAAATAATTTCCGTGATGAAACCGGAGCGAATATTGTAATTTCTAATTTGTTTCACGTCGGTGATACTTTTAGGATCTCCGTGAAATTCGATATTTTAGCAATAAAATGAAAGCTTGGAACGAGTTGCCGAGAAGCCGGCAAACAACAAAAAATATTCATGTTACGCGGGAAAATTTGCGAAAATGTCGGCGGAACATCATTTTAGGCTCCATTTACTTTATTACATTTTGTATGAACAACGGAGGTGAACGTATGATGTATCAAATAATCTGTAGTGAGTGATGTGTCTGTATCCTGGATTATACTGCTGGTATTCGCGAATGAAGATGGCATAGGAGGCGCAAAGGAACAGTTTGCCGCATAAGAAGATTATATAGCTAAAAACAAGGGCTAAAATAATGTTATTCCGGTAGAAAGCAAGATTTATAACCTAGTTGACCACTGCAAATTTGCTTGCTAATTGGTTTATACTTTGAGGACTTAGAGCTCATGAATTTCATGGACTAATTCCGCCATTACTTTCACGAGATTCTAGCCGCAAATTAGTTCAAATTCTAGACAAATACTTAGATATTCAGCATATTTTATAAAGTCTAAACACTGTTCTTGAAAGATCTTGAATCAATAATCAATAAATCTCTCTAATAAAATTGAGATCCTTCAGATTTTCCTGCCACCCGTTTTTCCTCACCAATCCTGAGATTGACAGTTTCATGCTCCTGGAGCCCTTGGCAATGCCTCTTCCAGTTGACTTACCCGCTACCTGCTTATTTCACCCGCTTTTGTCTGTGGAAATCATGTTACCGCGAAGGAATCGAGAAGTGAGCGAGGTCGCGAGGTCGCCACCCTCAAACAAAGAAAACGTTTTTGGAATAAATCAATGAGAGGGAAATTCTTCGCAAAGTAAATAGAGAGCTTTGATACGTTTGACAGCTTGGAAACGGCTGTCAATCAGAAACATTGAACACTGGAGCAGGCGTTTATTAAATAAACACGGAAAACACGGTGTAACTTTTCCCAAGGAAGCAGAGATTGAAATTGAAAACAAAGAGTTTGTTTAATCGAATTGAAACAAAGCACTTTTCTATTCAGGAACAATTTTTATTACCATTCTTCGACTTACTTCCATGCTGGACTGGGAGTGATAGAAAAACATAGAATGTGCCAGCTGCATCTCCTCCCGGGCATGCTGTAAAAACCAGCGAAGGGATTCGAAGGTTTCAGTGTATTGGCAATTTAGGCGATGGGCTGACAACCTGTCACTACAGTAGTATACGTAATCATCGATAATAATCTAAAATAACCCAAAGCCTATATTTCCGCACAAGTACGAGTGCAATGAACTTTTCTCGCCTTTCAAAACCGCCCAAACAAAATCGACTTCGCCTTTCAAAATATTAATAGACCAGACTCACGTGCAGTTTCCTTTTACAAAAAAATATGTCGTCTTCAACATAAGGAGGTGTCTCATGTCGCAATGGCCTATTATATTAAGCTCCTCTTACTGTCACGGGGAAAATAGGTTGAACCATACTATTAATAACGAAAAACGGTATGTGTGATATTCTCTAAGGTTGAGCGGGTTCCGTACACCCGAAAACGTAAAATAAGTTACAATAATTTATGAAAAGACAAAAAGATTAATTTTAGGTACACTTACCATGCTGTATTAAAAATTTCATAAGGAGTGACGAGTGTTGTACTGATTAATCAGATAAAAACATCATAGCTCATTCACCTCACTACGATATTAAACATCGACTCTGTAGGAACAACTACCCGCATGACAATGAAAACAATTCATTTCAGCGGTCCTGCAATCGAAGTAAAAACGAAAAAAAAAAACTTTTATTGAATCTGCTACAGACAGATAAGACATTCCATAATCTTTGCTGTTTTCTTTTTATGTAGAAGACTTCTTAATCTTAAAGTCGCATTTCTACGCTTTTATTTAGGGGCTATTTTTTTTTTGTTTACTAGGAGAATAAATTATCAGAACGCGAGTTCCAATGACGAAAAAAAATATTGGTCTTTACTTTTTCTCGTCTGCTAATATTTCTACGTAAGGAACCCTAAAAAGGACGCACAAAACTCAGGTTCCCCGCTTCGGCTTACATGAATGAAAATTTGTCAGAAACGCGACGCCCTGACTGACAGAACAATAACGTTTAATCTGCGCTTATAGACCGGGAGCTGGCGATTGTTTAACGAGAATAATCTAATCCGTTAGTTTCCTGGTTGACAAATCAGCGACTCTTTGTGCAAAAAGCATAACACGCTTTTTGTGGAAATAGGAATGTGCGACACCTCGTATATTTTTGGCTGGGATGGAAATGCAATGAAATTTTAAATTGTTTCATTGTAAGTATAATATATTCTTGTACATTATTTTCTGTTTCATTAGGTTATGTTTCATGTATAAAACTATCGCTAAAATACTCAGTGAATGATACAATCTTATTACCTTAAATTTTATTATCTATCTGTCCGTCTCCATATCAATCAATACAATACTACCTATTATGTTTACAGGATCAGGAAATATCTGTAACTTTACTTTTAATATCCGGCTCCTGGGCTATATGAGTTGAACAATACCAGAGATAATACATGTTAATAGAAGAAAATATACCTTTTGATAATGTCCTCTTTAGAAATGTAGAGAAGAATGCTATATTTATGATGGATACAATAATAATTAAATAATTGTGTGCCGTAGAGTAAATGTCTAAACCTACAAACAAAAATAGAGCCTCTAAACGCTGTTTCGAATATCCGCTCGAGTGAACTTATCGCAATAATATTCCCGAGCAAATTCCACTTGTGAAAATGTTCGCGCTTCGTACTCTGGTTGCGGGCATCACAAAGCTTGGTGCGACGTTACAAAGAACGCGTGCTAACAAATTGTTCCGTCAGCCAGTCAACCAGCCAACACAGTTTGCTTAAAGGCTGCTACATATCAGGATGGTAAAGACATTTTCAGGGTAAAAGGAAGCTCAATCTTACCTATGACAAAACATCAATCTCAACAGTACACTCGTTTTAAGATTTTGGCTATGACAGAGGATGGAAAGATACCATGATACCAAATGAGACTGATATTCTTACAAGTACATCCCATACGAATACTTTGAGAGTTTTTCCGTCGATGACATTAGAAAAAAACTTGAGAGGATTCTCTGATACCTAGCTAGATGTACTAACACAAAATTATCTTCAAGGCCTCTAGGGCTAGCACTAGGGTATAGGTATTGGGTCGTTGTACAACTCACACGATGTGCACACGATAGAAAAAGATTAACGCTCTTGATGAGGTAAAGATATGTTAAATGGTACTCTTCCGAGGATATAACGCCGCCCTCATTTTACGAGCGTGACCGGTAATGCCTTCCAGATTAAATTGCGCCACCGAACTTTCCTCGTTATCGCGCTGCCCTCTTTATTTGATACCACAAAACTCAAGGTAATTTTCTCCCGTGTATCTGTAAGACTTTTTTATTTACTTGTTAAGTAGATTTTTATGGACTCGTCTATTGCTCAGAAATAAGTGGCAACTTAAAAAAATTGTCAGAGTGACAAGATGTTTTTGGCTCATGATAATATAATTTTGACATTTTGATCACTTTGGCCTGGTTTATGAACGTTAGAAAGTAGGTATCAAATTTAAAAATGCAATAGGAAAAAAACACAAAAAAATATTCCAGTATAACAACGAAAACCCTAGCCTAGACGGTTGTAAATACGAGTATCGTGAACAACGCTCGAATACGACTATAAGCACGCTCTCATTTAAACAGCATGTTCTCCAACAATGGAGGATCTCCACCCGACCATACCCACTCAGCTAGACTTACACACGGCATTTTTCCGACGTTTAATTTCCTCCTGTAAAGTTTTAATTCGAGACATAAAGCAGCGTGCTTAAAAGCGGTGTCTGGCAAGTTTCATCACCGTGCAGATGCGTCGCTAGGAAGCTTACTTTGCACACAAAGCCTACAAGTACAAAAGGCGCTGCCTCCGCTCCATTTTGCGTCTGACAAGCAGCCAGCTCGAGGAATGAGGCGCGTCAACTGTATTTTGATATACCTAGCAGTTAATGTACAGGAGATGCAAGGAACGGTAAAATTTCGAGGATCTGCATTACAGAGGAAAGGTCAAACATTTGTGCGATGCAAGCTGCAAAGCGTCTTGAGACTACAAAATCTGTTGTCCTTTAGCAATGTACTAGTTAAGCAGATCACGGGAACGGTTGTATGGCGTCAAGCGGCAGGCGCGACGAATCCTTGCTTCGCCATTCGCGCGTTCCATAGCCTTATCGAGATTTATGGGGAGCTGCATGTAAGTCTGTAAAAGGTCGACTTCTATCGCTTGTATGCAGATGTTTTACTCTTCCTTACTTATACTGTGGTTAGAGCGTTGCTCGTATGAGCGAGCTTCGTTCACGTTGATTTGACAGAAAATCGTGGTTGTATATTATACCTAGGTACGTACGCTCTACGTTAACATTTTGGTGTATTGTTTTAAAATTTGGCACGTTTTAGAAGTATGCGTCAAACGTTCAAAAAGAAATTTATTAATGGTGCCTAAATATCATCAAAAGTTCATCGACCTGTTTTGTAACTCAACTGAAACTTTTGGCATTCTGTTTGAGTAATATTTAGTTACCCTTATACATAAAGGTACACGCACGAGACAATCTTTTCATTTAAATTAAGCCTTTTATATTTACTTAACTGACAAAGCCTTGGTCTCTCA
The DNA here is from genome assembly GCA_029255725.1 of Scrobipalpa atriplicella. Lineage (NCBI taxonomy): Eukaryota > Metazoa > Arthropoda > Insecta > Lepidoptera > Gelechiidae > Scrobipalpa > Scrobipalpa atriplicella. The sequence goes on along the minus strand of JARACY010002367.1, from coordinate 19,846 downwards.
ATCACAATCCAGAGGTCGTAGTATCACGTCTCTCGCGAGAAAATCATTAACCGTCTGATTTCTAACTGACAAGTGACGCACAAACTACATCATAATTTAGGTTGTGAACCTATCCATGAAACTCAATAACTTTTTCCAAGGAACATAGGGTGGAGATTTGAAAAATAAAATTGGCCCCGAAATAGTGTCAGCGACTCGATTCATTTTGTATGGGAGAAATTTTATTCTTCATACTTCGACCTGTTCCTTGGGGAAAGTTGTTCAGTTTCATGGTATGTTCACTTCACATTCACACCCTACCTACAGTTTGGTCAAAAATTTTTTTTACTCTCGGTAAAAGACATTCTTCGACTCAAAAAGCCAAAATCCACACGTCAGAAGAAGTAGCGAAATTAATTAACCCAAAACAGACAAAGTAAAATGAGGCCAGAGTTGACATGTTACCTTTAGAGCATCTATCTTTGCACAACCTTGCACTTTGACTATAGTTAGTAGTTTCATGTAACGAGTACGAAACACCAATTATGGGTTAACTAGCTTAACTGAACCAAAGGGCGAACCTCGTAGGTTCTGCACTGCGACGGTGGAAGTTGCTAGCAAATATGTTCGTGCAGAGATGAAGTAATTAGTAAGAATTTTACTACTAGGTATTACAATATTTGGCAATTTTTATTAAAGACATAAGTACATCTCCTGACAGCTATTAGCAATATCAGTTTGGGAATTTTCGCGATTATTTAATTGTTCAAATTAGATTGTTATTTTACTCGTGACCATGAAGCGTGGCAATCAAAATAAGAAATATATTGGAGGTTATAATCACGTTCTAAATAACAATCTAAATAGCACCATTTTATTGAATTAATTTTACCTACATCCCGTATTCCATGCCAAAAAGGGCGGCAAAGTGTACCGGCGAGTGAGTACCTAGGTACGTATTTATATTTATATTTGCTGACGCTACATCCATCCCAACTTTATCCTAATTAGTACACAGACATGAAGTGGTCTATATTATGTCTGTCTGTATGTACATGTGTATACGTCACACCGCTCCCATCCAATTTAGCAATAAATAGATTGTGATGAAATATGCACACCTGCTTTAATATTAAACTTTGCTGTAAATATGTACCGGTAAACTAACTGGAAAATACACTGGTAACATTTTATTAAAGATTAATAATAATCCTTATTTTAGATGTGCAATCTGGATATATCTAAAATGAGGCATATTTTAATCATCAGCAATTAGCTCAAAAAGCGTCAAAATAAATATACGTATACCTCTACTAATCTCTCTGTATGTCTGACTATTAAACTGTTGGCACTATGCTACATACATGAGTATGATACCATGTAATACAATAAACTCTAGTATGTATCCAAAACAAAAATTTAATTTGTGTGTTTATTATTATTACACAACGACGAATAAAATCGTCATTAGCAGTTCGCCCGAAAGACGATTTAAAACGACAAATAGATGATGTCGTCCAGTGCACCTGTCTACCGATTAAACTACTGGACGATATCGAAGCAGCATTTAATTTTAAACCCAACGATAGGGTTGCAACCGTGTGCATCTATATCTTTGACTAAATCTGGAATAGTACCTATTCCTACAAAACTTGTACTATTACGCTACAAAAATGTTATAAATGAAACGCTGAGTAAATGGGTAAATCTTCTATTTATAGAGTGGGTTTTTGAATCGACGGTGAACCCTGGTGCTGTTAAACTACCTATTAGTAATATTTCAATATTATTGGCATGGCATTCACGCCATACGCTATGAAGATCGACTCAAAATCAGCTCAGAAATAAAAATAATCATTCATTATGTTATTAGATAATTGCCTTAAACGTATTTACTCACCACTGCATCTGAAGCTAAACTTAGATAATAGAATTCACTCTTACCTGTAAAAAACAAAAAAGAAACGTTAACCCAATGACAAGTAGGAAAGAACAACCCCAATTCGTAACGTGCTGATAATGGTGTAAACACCCCATCAAATAAAATCGAACCCGATGGGACAGCCCCGCCATAAAATGTAACATAAAAACTTTATTTTATTTACACCCGTTAATGGAGTAGACGTGAGAAAATCCTATTTAATCAACTAAAGCTCTCAAATACTTTTTGCGTTGATGCAAAAAGAGCTTCGGATCTTAACGATTTTCTGCAGTTTTCTCTGTCATCTCTGTTTATCATGTTTTGGTTAGGTATTCTTACGATAAAAATCAAGACGAAATGATAGCATATCGAATTAATAAAAAAATTAAATTAAAAACTTTAAAGGCTCTAATTAATTATGTTCGTTACTGAACTTTCATTTTAGAAGTGCATTAGACGTTGAGCACAACTTTCGGTGCTTTGTTCACACACAGACAGCAACCTTAACTTACAACAATACTCGTACCTTCAGAAATTCGCAACTATATCAGGCAACCCTGCCACAGGGAAGATACAGCGTTGTCTGCTCTGTTATTATTTTGGCAATAATATCATATTATGCTTTCAGTCTACCCCTCCCCCGACCGCCCACAGCCGACGGAGCACTGCTACAGATACAGAAATAGTGTTAGAATTCTACAGCCTAGCTAGAGGAAAAAGGTCGGATGTCGATATTTGCAACTTTTCATTATTAAAAAAACATTATTGAACTAAAAACCACGGATAATAATAACCTAATAGGTGGGTATTGCCTAAGTCCTCCTTGCTAAAAACAAAAAATATAATTAAACTTCTTAACCAATAATTAAATTTATGTCTGTATAAATTTTGTGTTTATAATAATAATACTTTTAACTTGGAAAACAAAAAACTGAAGAAGACAGCCGACCAAATTTTTGATATTTTTTACCCTTTTTTAGGATGTGTGTACACATCCGACAGCAAATTTTTAGACGTTAAAAGTCGGATGTCCATCCATGTCTCTTGTGCAAGTGTGCATCCAACCTTTTTCAACACTGGCTTATTTAAAAATAAGAGAGGAATATTTTAAATAGAGCGTTAGAAAGAGCACAAAAAAGCCCATCAAAATAACATTAAACAAAAATTCGGTTGTTGACATCAGACCTTTCGCCCCTGGGCTGTTAAACGTCTATTATTGAACGTAATGCGCACTTCAGTATTTAGAACGTTGCTTTGTGATTGAAATTGTAGGCACTCACATTTAGCGGTGTGCTGTGGTGACTGTTTCTTTTTTTTTGCTTTTGGATGTTTGCCAGAACGTCCTTATCTGTTTCAGGACGGATGGATACCAACAGCAATATGACGAGAGTTTTTTTATGTGTTGAAAGAGCAAATGAGCAGTAGACTTGATGAAGTAATTTTAAGTAAGTAGCTTAACGTCTTATAGAATAGAGTAACACAGTTATTTTTAGAACCATCTTATTACAGGGTGTAAAGGAACAGTTTCTCATAAACTGATAAGGCTTGCTTGAAAAAACTGAACAACATTCACAAATAACTTTCAGGAACAAAAATGCGCGGTCGAGGTGGCCATCCAGTGTATTACTTACTATTACTAGACACACTATTTTTACACAATTGTAGTTTCGTCAATATGTATGTAATTCGTGATTTTAATTACTGAAGGTGTAGATGGTAGGTTGCTTTCGTGAAAATAAAATACATACATACATACATAATATCACGCCTGTATCCCTAAAGGGGTAGGCAGAGCGTCAACGATCCAAACAAAGATCATTCCGCCACGTCTGACAAGTTTTAAGGGTTGTTTAAGATAGATCTGTATATTGCTGTAGTGACAGGTTGTCAGCCTATCGCCTTAATTACAATATACTAAAACCCTCGAATCCCTTAGCTGGTTTTTACAGCATGTCCGGGAGGAGATGCAGCTGGCACATTCTATGTTTTTCTATCGCTTCCAGTCCAGCATGGAAGTATAAAATGTATTTCATAAATCGTTTCCCCACTCATGTATTTGTACCTAAGCCTTCGTTACTCTTTTATTATTTTTCAATCCGAAACGCGGCTTTTCACTCCTCCCGCCCATAGAAAGAGAGTGTGAAAACCGAGCGCTTATTTCGGGTGGGTGTATGGTGGCGATAAGCGCGAGCGGGGCACAATACGCTTCCGCTTGTGCCGCCGGCGCGGACGTTACTCTCGACTCTCGGCTTCCCTTTCAATAAGAGTGTAGTCCAGTCAACGTAGAAGTCCACTCTGACAATATATTTTATTATAGTTTGTTTTTAGCAAGACCAGAAATTAGGAAAATTATGTTAAACTCTCATTATCAAAATCCCTATTACTAGTAACCGTGACATAATCCTTGACATCCTTTGATTAATATAATATAAACCTACCTCAAGGGTTTTCGCTTCTTGATACTTATATAATGAGTATTATGTATGTCGCAAGTTTATAGATTATTTCCGAGCTCTTTGTAGGTGTACTGTTAATTACTGTCATATACAACAGGAATTTAGTAATATATTTTTAAAATATTGTGCTTCTTTTCTAAAACTTTCTATTAGTGATCTCTTTTACACAAATCTCTTCTAAGAGGAAAAAAAATTTGTTATGAGCAATACCTTTAGGGTGTAAGAAAAAAAATATCTTAGCTGACTGGGCTATGTACTTACCGAGACCGCCTAGACGGCGTTCATTATTTATTCTACGCATGATGCCGAGACTGACAGATGTGAAAACTGACTTCAAATTCAGGTCAGTTGTTTTTTCAATTTGTCTGTGCCATTGAATTATGTACACTTAAGGAACAGGACTTTCGGAGGAATAATCTGCAATTTGATATTGAGGCCCCCATTAATAAATCCGCTCTTGCGTATATCAGATAGGTATGTAATTTCAGTACAAAATAGTTAGTCAAATCCATACATAATAGTGCTCTCAATCTTGAGATTGATTGATAAATACAAGCCAAGAGGCGGTGCCGCTTCAGTCGAAATCTACTTAAACAATAGAAAATCAAATTATCCTAAATAGTAAAATTTTGTTTGGATATATAAAGTTATAAATATAGAATCTTAACTAATAGGTAGTTTTTATTTTTCATTTCATAGAAGCATTAAAAAAATAGAATTCGTAAAATATTCTCCCTTTTCAGGGGGAGTTGTTTGTATTGTGCCCTTACAACTCCAGAAACTCAACTTGTACATATTTTCATGCAAAATAATGTGCACGTGAAAAATGTATGTTAAAAATTTACTAACTTATTCAACTAATTTGCATGAGTTAGCGCTTCGCGTAGCGTCACTTCAAACAAACGTAAAGCAACCGGACATGGCAAAGAGAGAAACACTTTAGAATACAACTTTGTGCGATTTTATTGCGCCAGAACATTGTATTACTGAACAGTCGAGTTAACGACAAACGAGGCAACTAAAATTTTATTAATTTTAACGAAGGAATGTTCAAAACGTTTATGCTAAGTGAAGCTATTTTGCAGAGTTTCATAATTAATATAACATCTAGATTTAAAGAACTTACTCAATTATTGTTTTTTTTGAGTTAGTTAACTGACGCGTAGTAAAGTAGGGCCCGTATTTATTATCAGCCCTCAAGAGTGACAGCGAGTTTGAGTTCGTATCAGAAACGTCATTCCAATACAAAATGACCTGTAAAATGCGCACTTAATATTGCTCTCAATCTTGAGATAGCTTTATAAATACGAGCCTAAGTAATATCGTCAAACGCTGTCAATTCCTGTCACGTTTTAAACTCCATAATCATCATCATCATTATTAGCCCACATCCACCACACCCGCACTGCTGGGTATAGTATTAGGCCTCTTCTCTATTACGCCATCCTCACGGTCCGGTGAGGATAATATAGTCCTAATTAAAAAGAGATCGAAGTAACTCAAATATATCAGTTATTTTAGAAATTAATTATGTTAGCCAGATTGACACAGGTGCACTCTTTATTCCTTCAATCTCTTATTCTGATGGGACAGATTAACTGACACGACCAGAGAGAAATCAGGCGCGGGACCGACTATTTACATGCCCATCCGACAGCATGGATCATCTTACTTTTCGGACAATCAGCCTGCAATGCCCTAACCAAACTAGAAACAACAACACAAAGTCATTGTCCCCCGCCAGGAATCGAACCCGGGACCACCGGGTCGTGAGCCCATGGCTCAGACCGCTAGACCACGGAGGCAGTTGGCCAAGCCACGTAGGCCAATATTATACGCGAATGTACACAAGAACCTCCGGCATGTAACGCACAGAGTAGTGTGTAGTTTGGGAAGCGATCGGTCTTAATTCATTATCTACATGTCATTGGTTTGCATGTAGTGAGTGATGGTGAAACTTGTACCATGCCATGATCACCACGGACATAACAGATTGGGATTGGATTGTTGAAAATCATGCATCATTTTACCTCGTACCCCGTGGTGTAAGGGACAGCGTCCCGCAAACTGATAGGGGTTGCTCAGTCAACCAAACTGAACAACTATCACCGGGATTACTTGTATTAATAAATATTGATCTAGACACGCGGTAGCGTGTCCAGCCAATATCTGTTTCCTATGCCTAATGAGCATTTAGGATTGGTTTCTGTTTTATATTCACGTTAAATTAACTAGAAGTTTTTGAAATGTTTCATACAAATATAATATAGGCCTAATATATCCAGCATTGGGTGGATGTGGGCTGAAAATGGTGATGATTATATTTTTAAGTGTTTTTTGAAAAATATATAGATATTAAATAGAAAATAGACAAAGACCGTTTTCAAATAGAGATTATCTTTACAAAGTAAATCTGGCATCAAAGGCAGAGAAAAATGATTTTGCATAGAAATATTCAAGATTTTAGTTTATTTTTTTATGAGCAAGTAGTTTTTGCAGACGAGACGAAACTTATGAATAATCTACTTCAATTTAAGGATTTATTTGAACTAGGTACGGCTTAGGCAGTTTTATAAGTTCTAATAAGAATTTCAAACAAAAAGTGCTCCTATTTTGAAAGAGTCTGGGATAAAGATAATTATGATCTAGTTACAGACTTTTAGTTATATGTGGGAAAAACGTCTTTTATAATATAAAACAGTGCGCTTGGTTGGCCGGTGAAAATCTGCCTATCTCCCAGGGATGTGGGCATGTTTTAATGTTTGTATTGTATACGGTACGCAGACGGTAACCCACACTTGACGCAAACACCAACAACACTACAAAAATACTTCAGAAACTTCCCGCCTTCCACATGAATTTTGCAAGTCATACCGTTGCGATACTAGTTTGACGAGATGTCAAATTTACGATGGATCTAGGCGAATAGCTCAGAGGGTTGTTTCCCTATACACAATAACCATGCTATTTTTTAGGCGATGAGCTGAACCATCTGTCACTACGAAAATACACCAATCTTTCTGAAAAACCTCTCATAAATTGTCATCCACAAACATTAGTTCCTCCTGATGAACTTTTATAGGCCGTTGACACTCTGCCTATCCCGTAAGGCGTTCCTTCATGTATGCGTTTGCAGGCGGAATATAACCCTTATTGCAAACACCGAGAACGCTACAAAAATACTTCAAAAACTTCCCGCTTTCCGCATAAATTTTGCAAGTCATCTCTCTAGTCTGTTACGGAGTGTAGTGTGTCGTTTGACGAGATGTCAAGTGTGCGATGGATGTAGGTGAATGCTGAGAGGGTTCACTACACAAATGTTCAGCCGCTCCAGGCGACTCGACTGACTCGAGTCTTACGTGTGGAGAGCGCCTTACGTCTTGTACAGAATGAAAATATTATGTAAGCAAACGCTAGAGGAATGGCTGGGATATTTTTGCAAATGTTTTGTACTTTTTTGCAAGTAATACGTTGACTATCCATCCATACCCAGTAGGTATTAATACTACCTATTGGCTACTACTACCTATACGCTTGCTTCGTTTGTTGACGAATTGGAGCATGAAATACGATGTCAAGTATTCGATGAGGTAAGGTTGGGGTAAGTAAGGTGAGTCTGAACCCACTTAGGGTTATCTAGTGTCCTAGCCCGTTTCTGGATATTCTCGGATATGCTCTCAGTGTGGAAAACGCCTTACAGTTGGAGCAGACAGAGGATACGTGAGAGACTATCGAGTGTGGTATCATTGAATAGGTACATCGAATTAGTTGGATCATAGCTAGGATGTATCGTGGTTTGAATGACGACCAACCAAAGACAACATCTACTTTTATTGTGGTTAATAAGTGACGCAAAAACTATAAACACTTGATAGACGTGAAGATATTTTCCTTGATTTACTAACCAAATTACAATGTACAACTTAAAATTCGAATAGGATTTTTTTTTATGAAATCTTGTTAAATGGCGCAATAATTGTAAAATATTTTTAAAATATTCTGCAAAATTGATGGATTGGAGCTACAATGAAAGTTTACCTACTCGTGTAAAAGCATTGAATTTCCTTATACAAGCACGCATGGCACATCACTAGTGTATCGAATTTTAATCTAGACCATTAAACTAAGAGCAGGGTCCTGATTGCTCCATCAACGGAGTAATGCGTTCGCCGTACATCACCATTCTGGAAGCTATTTGCGCTGTCAATTTCAACCAACGTGGAAGAAACTGCTTTGCAGTGTAAGCCCGCCAATTCGGTGGATTCAAATCTCACAGAAAAACTAATTATTTGATAATTACTTTGATTTGAGCTGTTTTCAAAAGCTAAATTAGGTTTAAGATTGTTTGACAGAACTGATAATTTTCGCTCCAAAAACCACGTTGATCCACACTAATAATGTGCAGAATTTTGCGTCATAAGTCTGCTGCTCACTCCCTCATTTTAGTATGTAATGTATTTCTTATTGTGCACGAATACTACGAATACTCGTATAAGTCACTATAAAATCTAAAATATATAGTCTACTACGGAACCTTAAAAAGATTTAAATGCCTTAATCGCTTCCCATGTGAACTGATCCGAGTTTTGAAAACTGGGAAAGTAATTTAGCTCATAATGCCTTCCTGAGCGTGTTCCACAATCTCTTAATTCTGTACTAAGTTGAACTTAAGTAACGTTCCATATTGTTTCATAATGAGAACACAAAGTTTCTAGACGTGTGTATGTAACAACTTGCATGATAATCATTTAAAACTTGGAACCCTTGTTTTTCAATTCGGCTTCTTTGATTCCTTAGCTGGATTTTACAGCATGCCCGGGAGGAGATGCAGCTGGCACATTCTATGTTTTTCTTCCACTCCCAGTCCAGCATGGAAGAAATTTACCAGCAGTGTGAAAATTCAACGACAAGTTATTAAGATGGTCTTAACTGTTAATAGAGAGATGAGCCGACAACAAATAGCTGGCACCGCCTTGTGGACTTGGCGTCGGCTTTAATCCGCCCCAAGAGTTTTGTCATGTCACGACCTCAGCGCCAAGACACTTGTTATTTCGAATATAAACCTCATCTCTTCCCGAGACAAGTTTCCTGTGGCAGCTTCCTTGCAAAACTTATTGTTATCCATATTTTCCAGCTCCATTTTAAAAGTGTTACCTAGTGGCACTCCACTTTGCATGTTATTGTGCTGTCGCCGTAAACTTTTAACTTTGTATGGTTCATTACTTTGCCAACGGTTTATAAACTATTTCTCAACTTTACATTTGAAATGCATCTCGATTGTGCACGGAAATGGAAAACTGCGAGGAAAAAGAAAGATTTCAAAGGCAATAAATGCTTTTTAAAGTCAAATAAGTAGATTGAAACGTTGTTGGCCGAAACTATTGCTTTTATTCAGTGATGCAAAGTAGCTAAAGATAGTTACAGACAAATATGACTTCGATATTAAGTACCTACCTAATTATTTTTTATTAGTTCTACCATTATTCCTATCTCGACAAATTGAAAACTTTATTTTCATTGCAAGCCCAAGCTGACAAGTTGGTGAAAGCAAACGATTCTTAGAATTCATTCTTGTTCTTTACTTACATGACTAAAGATTGATAGGGATTACTTAACTCTTAAGTACCTATTTTTATTAATGTTATTACTATTATTCCTTTTCTCGACGCACGAAATATCGACTAATTCAAAATTTGCACTTCAAAATGCACACAGAAATCGTATTTGTCGTATCGTTGGTGGGAGCAGACGATTCTTTGAATTCGCACTTGTTTTTTACCTACAAGACGCTAGTCAGTCACGGGAAAGTATTTTCGAAACTTCGATAAGATCGATATCTACTGTCCAAAAAGAACAATGATCTAGCCCGACAAATAGGGAGTGCAAACTGATAAAAGTTGAAAATAGATTTGTAACCGACTTACCCGCGGCTGTGTCTGTCTAGTCCAACTTCGTGCCGCAGACGACGTGTTTTATTTCTAGAACAACGGGTACGCTCGTATCGGAACTTTAATAGATTATGAATTTATGGGACTCTTTGTGAAATTGTAGGTGACTTTCTTGAGGTAAACGATGTAAATATAACTATGAACAATACCTAGAGCTTTTCACAAGAAACTGTCAGCAAAATAATCCTAAAAATTGTATCCTGTAATAATGACATAATGTCAATGGTTAGGAGATTTGAAGAAGTTTTTGGCATATTTCTTTCTGATTCAGAAAATGAGACTAGATTGACACAACATAACATTAAATTAAATATACCTACAACAAAGATAACTAATAAATTGTTTTTAAGTAAAGAACTTGAAGAAATTCGTTCAATTTTTAGTGGCATACAATATAAGCTACAGTCAGTACTATAATATAATCTTTTTCAATGGCCCGGTTATGGTAGAGCTAGTATCTGTATTGTAGTAATACACTTTATACTCTTGAGCGTTTCACTGGCAATTCTGCAAAGTGCTCTTTTGATCCTCCTTACATTACAGCCAGCCGGACGCCGCGCGACCGTAGGATATATTATTTATTTCTGTTTACTTAATTTTTAGGACCGGCAACCCTTATCATTTTGACAGATCTGTCTGTGCCCGACTCTGTGTCAATGTCTGATCTTTTTAATCGTGGATGAAAGGAAAATAAATAAACTGAAATATTGCGCGTAAAACGTTTTCAGTGTTCCAACCGAAGTTGGCAGGACGGAAACCGTGATTTTTTTATGGAGGTACGTCAGTTTGTCTATAAGACGTTTATGTTTATGATTTTTTCGGCTCTTATATTTATTTTTATAGTGATAATGACTTAAAACAGACTATTTGAAGGGAAGCAGCTGATTAATACCGTAAGTTTTTCAGCATAAAATCGATATTTATCGCATAAAAATTAAAAATTCTTTTTGTTTTACAGACTTTTGTCTACTATATATTTTATTATACCCATAAAATGATTATAAAACACAGTGAGTTTCTTATTCCAGACACAGGAATTCTTATAGGTAGTAGAACTTTGCTACGCCGTAGACGTACGCACTTTTAAGAAACCATAAAACCCTAAAATTTTATAAAAGTAAATACGGTAAAACCAAATCTTCCTACTTGTATACCTACAATCAGTTTCATGTGGTGCCAATTTTTCGTATTAAAAATTAATTTAGCAAAAACCTGGAACCCGCATTAAATCCAACTCTTTCTGCCTAGTTATACTTAGCCCTCGATAAAAACCATTCATCAAAATCCATACATGACATTTTACATGGTCCAAATAGGTAGATCGGTAATAAATCTACTTCTGTAAAGGTTATATTCCACGACCAGTGAATAATGATTTTTAATTTCAGTTAAATCAAGATTAGGAAATCTGATTATTAATGGCCACCAGGCGAGGGGCGGTGTTTGATTAAACTCCAACCGTTAACGGATAATAGCTCTTATAATGATGAACTCATTAGTGCTTTATTCGTTTAAACAGTATTTTCTACTAAAAGGAACTTTGATATCGCTGTCATAATAAGATATCGGGCTCAAAAATAATTTATATCACGTGTGGGGGTAAATTCTGGTACATTCGTAGAAGATTATTAAAGTAAAACGTACAAAGGACTGAAGCCCTCTTCGTGAAATCATCTATGTTTTTGTGTCTAGAAATTGATATAAAAGCAAGCACATAAGAACTGAGATTTATTTTCTATGAAAATAATGTGAGATGTCTGACTGTAATACCTTTAACTATAATAATAGTTTCTGTGAGATGTCTGTTGTATAGTGAACTTCAGTAGACTTTATTTTTTGTTACTCTTTGTAGTTATAAATTGTATTTAGAATTAGGCTATTTAATCTGGCTACCCAGAATTGGAATTAACCCTGGGTATTCGCAGTATCAGCTAATTATAGACATTTAATCCCGGGAATCTAAGAGAAATGTTCGGATTTTGCAAGATTAACATCGTGTGAAAATACCCTTTTTCTCCCATGGCATAGTTGCTCCCGTTGTCATGGCGACGAATTCCACCCTCACCTTGAGAGCCTTGATCGCTTTATAAGCTGCCGAGTAAAGGCATTTATATTAGAGGGACGCAAATTTCCCTCCAGAAAATAAGGATTAGCAAAATTTACTAAAAGCTCCAAAATTAAAGTCAAAATAAATAAACTTTGTTCTACCCTTAGCAACAGTATTTTCTACCTTTTGATATTATGTTTCCGATTTTAATAAAGGTTAAAGCCTCAAAGGTAAATTAAAGCGTGTATTTACACGTGTTTCGTTTAGATATTTAGTCAACCATTCAGCTTTCTACATCATAATTATATATTCTACAAACATAAACACGACACCAGGGCAATGTGCGAAGCATTGGAAAAAGTCCTTCAATACAAAATGGTTAAAAAAGAGAAAGGTTTTTTATTTCTTTTGACTCTGGACTTTGACAATATTTGATGAAGGCAAATATAAATAGGATTGAAAATGGACAGAACCCAACCAGATGATACCCACTTATTCAATTCAATCTTACTTTGAAAAACCGTAGGATTAAAAACACAGACTTTTTTGTCTCTCGATTCTAGAGCAAATTTAAGTCTTGAGTTAGATTTAAAGTAAGTCCAGTCCAGACTAGCTAGGTTAAGAGGGTGACCAAGTTGATGATTTCTTATTTATATTTTTTTAAATAAAATAATATAGAACCCTTCCAAACGTACAAAAAGGGATGGCTTCATCAAGGAGCATACTGATATACGGTTTACATGGGACTATTATTTCTGAATCTTGTGCAAAAATGCTCATTTAATAAAGCGTTTAAAAGTTTCTCAACTTTTCTCACAGAGCTACAGCGGTTGGGTAATATCATAAGCATTTAATTTAATTAGCGCTTTGTACTAACTAGGGAAGCAATTAAGACTGTTCCTTTGATTGTCTCTGAGACAAAGTTATTGTTTATATTGAGTATTCGCACCCTCGTATTTTAATTGTTCCCTAAACTGATATAGATTGGTATAAACGCCTATTTATTTGTACGGTGTAAGGTACACGGACTGAGTTGGTAGTTGCAGAAATAAAATTATTTCTTATCTGCAGCCAAGGAAGTTTCTCGATATTGGATTGAGATGAAAATATTATTTATTATATTACTTACTCAAGAAACCTATCTGCTGAAGAAACTTTTACTACCTAAGTTGACTTGGGTATCGAAATTACTAATTTTCTCTATTTTAATGATAGGTCCTCAAGCGGTAGAGGTTCACAAAATCTCGCTTTTGTAGAAATTAAATGAATCTAAGAAGTTTCCCTCATTACGAAGAAGTTGTTGAATTATCTGCCTTTGTTATTCAGATACTCATAAACAATGACAACAATTTGGGAGTTTCTTGCTCTTTAATCCATTTAGAAGTTGGTAGGTATTGTATTTTTTTTAATTCAGTTATATTTTCTTAGTGTAGGAATTCTTGTACATCTCTTGCTCCCGTTATTTCTCCTGTTTCATGCCTATTGGGTTGACGTAGAACTTATCCTTGTGTTTTAATTTTAAATATTACTGTTTAGTTAATAAGTACTTCCATGCTGGACTGGGAGTGATAGAAAAACATAGAATGTGCCAGCTGCATCTCCTCCCGGGCATGCTGTAAAAGTCAGCTAAGGGATTTGAGGGTTTCAGTATTGTAATTTAGGCGATGGGCTGATAACCGGTCACTAATATCAATATACAGATCTATCTGGAATAACCAACAAAACTTGTCAGAAGTGGCGGAACGACCTTTGTTTAGGTCGTTTACGCTCTGCCTACCCCATTAGGGATAAAGGCGTGATTATATGTATGTATGTATGTAGTTAATATAGGTAATAATTGATTCTGAGTGGTGCTGTTTTAGAATAGCATAACCCGACAACTTCACGCGGATGTCACAAAAGCTCAACTGGAGAAACGGGCAAACAACGGTGTAGTTTCATGGATAGGTTCACGCCCATGAAACTGAACAACTTTTATTTAAAAAATAATTATAAAAATTTTTTTTTTTTTAATTATCACAAACTTAAATAGACGAAACTCTCCAATTGGCTACTTTCCAACTAGTCAAATCAGCAACTTTTTATGAAATGTCAAAAACGCTTTTTTGTATGAAAATAGTAAATTATGACGTCACATTTTAGTAAATATTGACTGAACAAATCAATAACTTATATACTTTTAATTCGATTATTAAAATCTAAATGTGCATTTTTTTTTATGATGAATGAAATCCACAATATTTTTAGTTATTAGTTTTAAGTATAAACGTTTTGAATTTTTTAAGCTACCCAGTCAAGTACCCAATTGGCAGGCTTTAAAGATGCCAAATGACGCACTTCACTAATTGATGCTAATTCCTACACTGACAACGCTAAAGTACGTGTTGGGGTGTAATTTTATTGTGTCGGGATTTCCCCGGTCCCATTTAATCAAATTGTTGTTTAAACGAGTATTTTAGCTACCTGTTCAGTTATTTTGGGCTATTGTTAAGCAAATGTTATAGGAATAATATTATTTGTGTTCTTCATTTCATCACTTGATCGGACTTGTTGTTAGGGTAGATAATATCATACTGTGGTATAATGATGCTGTTAAAAAATCCTTGATAGGGTTTTTAATTGAAAATTTAAAAATGCATCTTATTTATTTGGGGAAAGTGGCCAAAACTGCAGCTCGGAATGCTACCCAAAATTTTATTATACATAATACCTGAGTGGCTAATGAAATGCCGTGTCTCATTTTTCCTTTTCAGTAATTTTTTTAACTCTGCCTTTTTAACAAGTAGAAATTCCATCTGCTAAGTAAACAAAAACCATTAAATTCTGCTGAAAGATCCCCACCGGTTCAGCGTAAGTTCATAACGGTAAGTTTCTCCAAAGTTGAAGGTAGTACCTACTGCCTAGGAAGAGCTTAGTTATTTAAGTTCACATTTCAACTAAAGAAACCCTAAACAGTTGGCGAATTGAGACCTGACGAAGTTTGAAGTTTGCGTCATCAAGTGACGCCGGAATGCTGCAACTTCGCCTTAGGCGGAAGCCACGTCTTTTTCGCATGCGCGAATTTTCTTGCGTCAAAACTGGCGGCGCGTCTTGCGAAAAAAACAAACGTATGGGAATGTATGGGAGAGGCCACGTCTTTCGGAGAGAGGCCACGTGTTTCGGCGACCGGCGGTGGGAAATGCGAATGTCAAAAAAATCGCCCGTGCGTCTGCCAAACATCTGCCAAATCAGTACGGTTTTAGGGCTGCCACTTGTATAATTTTAGTTTTTTTTTATCTCGTCACGGAAAACGGACGATTTTTTACTAACTTAATAATCGTTAGTAGATAATTATGTTACGCACAATTCCCGAAATCGCTCATTGGCCGGAAAAAAAAGGATCATTTCGCGGATTGGCAAATACAAAGCGCACAATCCCCGAAATGTCCTTTTATTTCGGCCATTGAGCGTTCTAAAACGATCATTGATGATCATTCCGCGGACTGGCAAACACGAAACAGCCAATTGCCGAATTCGGGGTTTGGCAGGTATGTAAAACGACCAATCCGCGGAGTGGTATTGACAAAATGCCAGACCCCGAACTTCATTTAAAAAAAACGATGTTATGGGTCGTCGGGTAAACATGGGTCATGTCTGCGGGGATGAGTTGTCAGTGCGGGGTTAAGTTATCAGTGCGGGATGAGTTATCAGAACGGGGATGAGTTGTCAGTGTGGGATAAATTGTCAGTGCGGGATGAGTTGTCAGTAGGGAATGAGTTGACAGTGCGGGGATGAGTTATCTGTGCGGGATGAGTTGTCAGTGGGGGATGAGTTGTCAGTGTGGGATGAGTTGTCAGTGTGGGGATGAGTTGTCAGTGTGGGGAAAAGTTGTCAGTATGGGGATGAGTTGTCAGTGCGGGGATGGGTTGTCAGTGCGGGGATGAGTTGTCAGAGAGGGGATGATTTGTCAGCGCGGGGATGAGTTGTCAGTGCGGGATGAGTTGTCAGTGCAGGGATGAGTTGTCAGTGTGGGATGAGTTGTCAGTGCAGGGATGAGTTGTCAGTGCGGGATGAGTTGTCAGTGGGGGACGAGTTGTCAGTGTAGGATGAGTTGTTAGTGCGGGGATAAGTTGTCAGTGTCAGACAACTTATGATGCGCTGACAATTTATCCCGCACCGACAACTTATCGCGCTCTGACAACTCATCCCCGCCCAGACAACTCATCCCACACTGACAACTCACCCCGCACCGCACTGATAACTCTTCCCCGCACTGACAACTCATCTCCGCCGACACGATCCATGTTGACCCGACGACCCATGACAGCGTTTTTTTTTATTTAGTTCGGTATCTCGCATTTCTTCTATGCCATTTCGCGGTGTGGTTGAATCAAAAACTGCTTACTTCGCGGGCTGGCATTTCATCAGTACCACTCCGCGGATTGGTCGTTTTACATACCTGCCAAACCCCGAATTCGGAAATTGGCTTTTTCGTGTTTGCCAGTCCGCGAATGGTTGCTTTAAAACGTCTGTTGTAAGATTTTTCTCTATAGAGCAATGGTAGCAATTCGTGGTTAAGTAATAAGTCCAAACCTGTCACTTTCTATCATGAGGGAAGAGTACGGGATGGCAATAATTTTAGTTGAGATTTAGTTAAGTCGTGATGGTTACGAATCGGGCCCATTGTCTGTATCAGGTTCTTTGTTTACTTTTATTAGGATGTTATATGTGTGCAATAATAAATGATTAAATATTATATATTTTTAATCCGACTTTTTCACTGTGATACTCAGAATAAAACCTCCTTGTACTGGGTAATTCTCCTGATTGACGGAAATTTCTGTCAATGTTCCGCGATAAAAACATTACATTAGAATAATTTTACAGCTACAAGCTTTTTAATGTGAATAGTAGGTATATAGCTTTTTGGATGTGGGTCACTTAGTATATTTTTTTTTAAATGTTTAAGTTTTTATGTAATAAATAGTTAAAAATTTCCGTCATATAATTTCAGTTGGAGAACTACTACGCTGTGATAAGATTGCAAAATATTTTCACCTGGCAGCCCTAACATGTTTTGACCATGAGTCCGTGCCAAATACCTTTGCGCGTGAAGAAAAATGGAACTAATTTTTCCAGTCTCCAAAGTGTCATGTTCTAAAGACACTAGCGCCATACATAACCGCAAAGTTATCTGGCACGGACATGGACAATATGTTAACAGGACTGAGCTCCGGCAACAAGAAAATGTGCCGTGCGAGATAGCTAGATGTGAACTCTCTGTCCCTTTTGAATAAAGGAGACCGTTCCAAAAGTTCCAAAACCGTATACCGGGGTAATATCCTATGGTGCACTGCACTTATTACCGTAATTCTGCTAGCAGTGGACCACCAATCAGACGTCAGCAAAACAGCAGTAACAAAAAATTTTATTTGAAGACTTTCGCGCTTTGCACACATTATAACTCAAACACATACGTGCTTTGATACCCCTGTTAAACAGTTATAATGGCCCCGATTCGTAACCATCCCGACTTAACTAAATCTCAACTAAAATTATTGCCATCCGGTTCTGTTCTCTCATGGTAGAAAATGACAGGTATGGACTTATATTAGTTAAGTCTCGTATTTTGCAACCACGAATTGCTACCAATGTTGAACTTGAGTTATCGCCTAAATTAAAAAATAATACTGAAACTCTCGAATTCCTTAGCTGGTTTTTAAAGTATATACCCTACCCGGGAGGAGATGCGGCTGGCACATTCAATGTTTGTTTGTTTGTTTGTTTAAAACCGTATACTGGGGTAATATCGTATAATGCACTGCACTTATTATCGTTATTAGGTAATTAAAATTTATTTTTCTGGTATATTTCAAATTCTGCTAGCGGTGTGTTATTGCATGCTAGTCCGTTTTCTTGATTGACATTTTAGTCCAAAAATAAACGAATTTTGATTTGAAGTTGCTCAAGCTTATTTAAAAGCTCATCTGCGGCGATATATAGCGGGAGTCGGCGTTATCTAAAATAGGAAAGAGTAAAGTTTAAGAAAGAGATAGTAGAAAGATTGATAATCAAAAATGTTGACTAAACAATATTTTGTTTTATTTGTTACTGAGCCTTAGCCATACGGTTACAGAACAGTCTGCCCTAGTTGCTTTTATTTATTTTTATGTATGATAGTTGCTTTTAATTATGTTTTTTACTTATGAAATGAACGATTACAAAGGGACAAAGAAATCACGTATCTCGTTCGATACGAGTTCTATCTCACCTGACTCGTTTTTTATATGATAGCTCTGGCAGACCATATTCAATATTAAATACAAGTTCATAGGGCGTTACCTACACCCTATGAACTTGTATTAGAATGTCAATTTTTTATACCTAGTGCTCAGTCCTGTTACTAGCAATAAGTCCATGGGTTTGACATGGCATATATTAGACATATATTGACATTACGTGACATGTTTACATAAATTCGCGCATTTGGTCGCGGCTTCTTAGTACAGGAGTCAACCTAGCGATAAATGATGACCATCGAAACAGATGAAATGTATGCATGGAGTTTGGCAAACCTTAATGAAAACTTATCAAACGTCTACCAATCGAAATATAATCGAAATAAAAAGTATATAGTTCGTAAATAATGTCTCCTTCATTTTGTATGTGTTCCAATTATGTACATCAAAAAGTTAAATTGGTAATCTACTGGATTACAAACAATAAATAGGTATTGTTTTGCTATACAGTCATCATTAATTCAAAATGGTATCATTTATTTAATATTATCAAAACTTTAGGCAAGTGTATCGGCATCATGCTCTTGGTCTATATTGGTCATGGCCTGTCAATTTAGACGCCGCCGCAGAAACAGACGCCAAAACAGACGCAAAAGTTGCCGCAGAATCAGACGCGCAAAGACGTGGCTTCCCTGTTACGTAAAAGTACTACTGTACAGTAGTTCTAAAAACTTCACATCAGAGGTCAGGTAACTCAAAATATATACACACATAAGTACCTTATCGTCTGAAAAAGACGTAAACATGAATATTTGTAATTTTACGGGACAGCCGAATGACATCACAAATTGTCAAGACTTTCCATGCTGATCTTTTGCCATTCATGGACCAATCTTCAGATTGGTTTGGTAGACAAAATAAAACATAAACTTATGATAAAAAAATAAGCCTTATTTTATTGTACAAGTGGCCATTTACAATAGATATTATATTTTGACGGTTGTACCAATTATTTTACGAGGTATCTACAATCGGCGTATAATTAAATGTTACACAATTTAATAAGTCAGCTGTCAAAAATGTTTTTCAGAGGTAATTCAAAATCTGAAATTGAAATCCACGTCAATGAACGACTTTTTCGCTTGATTGAAGGAATTTGACTTAAGAAATACTTATTTGTGTAAAAGGAAATTGCTTATAATCTTTGAAGTATTTGAATACTTGTTAAGAAATAAGTTTTGATTAGGTACTTAGGTTTGCCTCTTGAATTGAAAATT
>JARACY010002366.1:0-43736 GCA_029255725.1 Scrobipalpa atriplicella | reverse complement strand
ATGAGCTTTTCAATAAATTAATTTTAGCATAAATTATAACCAACATGTATTTTATTTTATTTTACGTACAAAAACATGCCTTTTTCTCTAAATATTTAAAATTATTTAGTTGGAGCAATTATTCTAGCAGTCTTCGCAAATGTGTTTAAAGTATTGCCAACATGCAGATACTAATTATGCGTTTTTGATACAGCATTTTTACGCACAACGTAATCCATGAAAGAGATACATGATGCCATACGCCATCGTATTGTTCTAGTTTGTTGTCTCTTTTTGCCTATGCAACTTTTAAACTCAGAATCAGAACAAAAACGAACTTATTTTGAAAATCAGCTGTTTGACTTTGTGTGTTTCTAAAATTACTTTATTTTAATTATTATTACTAATCAACAGAACAGTGCTTAACAGCAGCGGATATTTTTAATTTGTTACAGCCATCTGCCCTTGTTATCAATATGCAAAAGGTAAGATAGCAAGTTCAGTGCCAATAATCCAAACTTTATAATTTACCAGTTTTCTTTGCCTGTATAAACTAAATTACTAACTTTTTCCAGGAAAAGAAATGGTTTAAGCCTTTCTGCGATTTCGGCGATGACGATAGACCTGCCAAGAAAGCTAAGAAAAGTGCAATTAAGAAGCCTGCTGTGCCAGATAATGAGGTAAGTTGCATATTTATTTATGATTACAATTCACTGTAGTAACCAGCATTCTATTGACTTCTTTTATGCATTATATAAGTAGATTCAAATTTTGGGATACTTTCATTCATCATCCAAAGCAGCAAACTAAAACTAGCAACCTGTCCTGTAACTATTATTCTTTCACAGAAATGTCCCGTTGATGCGACCAAAAACCCCATTGTAAACATTAACCACAAAAATTGGCTAAAGAACTTTGATCCGGAGACAGTGGAAGATTTGGCTGTCCATCCTAAGAAGATTCAAGAAGTTGAGGAATGGCTTAAAGCAGTGAGCAGTAGCAATAACAGTGACATGCTTGTACTGACTGGGCCAGTAGGGTCTGGTAAAACTACCACAGTTCAAATACTTGCCAAGAAATATAAAATAAAAGTTACAGAATGGATCACCCCTTTGGATGTCGATATACCTAATGACTATGGTATGATTTTATTTCTTTACTTGAATTTCTAATAAATACCTATCTGAAAAATATAATTACCTACCTGCTTACTTTACAGGTGACTTTGAATACAAAGAAAAACAATCAGTAAAGTTCCTTGACTTCATACTGAAGGCAGCTAATTTCACATCTTTACTGGACAGCAATAGCACAAAACTTGTTTTAGTTGAAGACTTTCCTAACACCTTTATGAGAACTCCATCAGAATTCACAGATGTTTTACAGTAAGCATATGTTTAGTTTACTTCTCTGCTTAAAAATTGACAGAACATCATGTTTTTCTTCAATGATTCCAACAAATATTTAATTTCAGGCAATACAGACAAAGGGCGAAATCACCAATAGTGTTCATCTGTTCAGAATCTCATACTGACAACAAGAACAGTGCAGCAAACCTATTCACTCCTAGTCTGAAGGAGCAGTTTCAAATACATCATGTCACGTAAGTCATCATTTCCTGATGAGCAAGATGCAAGATTTGAAACCTTGGCAACTCTATGATGAATTTTCTAGTAAACTCCTATAAAAATAAAATTAAACACTACAGACTACCTGAATTTCAGATTAAATGGTGCATCAGCAACAAATCTCAAATCAGCACTGAAAAGAGTGGCAGATATAATAAACAGGAAGCACACAGCCATGTACAATACTCCAACTGCTGACATGATCGAGTGTGTAGTCAATTCTTCTGTTGGTGACATCAGATCTGCTGTACTTACTTTGCATTTTGCTTGCCTAAAAGGTATTAAAGGTTTATAGAAGTAGTAAATTTCTGGTTTATCTGTGGAAAGATACTCATCTGGTCATTATAATTATTTTACCTATAATATGTATAAATGTATTTTTATATGTATAGATGTATTATATAGATGTATTTTTTTCAGGATCTACTCAAAATCTAGAAACAAGTTTCGTAGCAGAAAAGGAGAACAATAGGAGTAAGACTTCAAAGGTCATAAAAAAGAAAAAGGGAACCTCAAGTAAATTTTCAACATTAGGAAAGGATCAAACAGTCAGCATATTGCATGGCGTAGGTAGAGTGCTGAATCCCAAAGGTAATTTTTGACTCTGATTTGACTATGTAGCTTTTGTTTTCTTAACATTTTTTTTATCTTCTATAATTTCTCTTTCAGTCACAGAGAATGGTCAGTTTACTCATCCACCTACAGAGATCATTGAGCAGTTCCTCAGTCAGCCAAATTCATTTGTGAACTTCTTGGAAGAGAATTACCTGCCCCATTTCTCCAATGCCGATCACGTGGATAAGGCTGCCTCGGCGCTTAGTGATGCTGATTTTATGTTAGCAGAATGGAGGGTAAGGGGTGCATTCCAAAATGAAAATACCGGGTGTAAGAGACAGTGTACGAAAAACTGAAAGGGATAGCTCAGTCAATTAAACTGAACAACTATCACCAGGAAATTCTTTCAGGAAATGAAAAAAAGACTTCCATACAAAATGACTACCTCAATCAGTCAATTTATATGGGAAAGACATTTCTTTTTTAATTTCCTGAAAGAATTTCCTTCTGATGGTTGTTCAATTTCATTGACTGAGCAGTGAGCAACCCCTTTAGTTTTCGGTACGCTGTCCCTTACAATCGGTAGAAAAATGAGATATTTATTTTCTACTTTCTCAAATAAAAATCTCTTATATTTATTTTCTACTGTTCTCAAATTGCAATCTCTTGTGTTTTAGGAGAAAATGTGCCAAGAGTATGGATTGTATACAGCAGTCGCTGGGCTAATGCTCGCCAACAAAGCTCCTATATCTGCCTGGAACCCAGTCAGGGGTCCAAAAAGTATGAAGATTCAGTATCCGTAAGTTCTCTCACAGTCACATTCTGATGTTAATTTACTTTTTGATGTACGACTGCTTAAAAATGATTATTCTTTTCAGAACTCCTCGAGAAATACCTTTATTAGAAGAGAACTATTTATACAAGGGCAAGATTTTAGTCTCAGATTACCAAACATACTGTAAGATTATTGCTAGCGATACTATTAGACCTAGACCAGTGAATGGTGTGTAAATGTATTTATTAATTTGTGATACTAATTCTGTTTCTACAAGAAATAAAAGAAGTTAAATAGAGAGAAAACACTTTATTTTAATCCCATGGAATTCTTTCCTTACATAATAAAATAATGAAATAATACAACTTAGTTTGGAAATGTTAATAATACAATTTAGTTTGGAACTGTTACAGGAACTTGGGATCTGGGGACCAAATAAAAAATTACATCACTTTTACAGTTTATTAACAAAGTCAAGAGTCTGTTTATTACATGGTAAAATGTAAGATTCTATTGAAATTATCATAACATAGGACATCACTGCACTTCAGTTTTGTTTCCACTGTTCACTCACAGTCAGTTTCCGTTTTGCAAGCTTTTATAACAAGAAACATCTTGTTAGTTCGCTGACAGTTACAAGGAATACTTTCGATTTCAAGTACGATTTAAAGAAACTATACTTACCTTGCCACCACTTCTGAAAATACTACCATTATTGGGGACAAAATTGTAAGGAATCGGGTTCATACTTACCTCTGTATCTGGAATGTGTGATGGTCACATGAGAAATACAACATGGTACCCCTCAGCTACTCAATCATTGTTTTACTGTCATTTTATTAATTTACTTGATTTTTCATTTTCAAACGAGGATCAATATGCCGAACGATCGAGTTCGCTAAAGGAGACCATTCGAGTGTGTATGTGTCAAAAGAGAACCTGGAGAATTTGTGTGAGTGTGTAGGTAAATGTGTGTTTGTGGGGGGTTTAAGGGAATTAACGGGAGGAAGAGGAGGAGGACCTGGAGCGGCGGCGGCGCGGGGGGGCGGCGCGCGGGGAGCGGGAGCGCGAGCGCCGGCGCCGGGGGGGCGAGCGGCGCCGCGGGGGGCTGCGCCGCCGGTACCTGAGGAAGAGGAAACCAATATTATTTATCAACCTCTGAACTACTATAAAACTAGCGTATATGGAACAGCTATTACAAACATAAGACATGTCCTCAGAATCCAATAGCGAAAACCGTAGAGAATAAATCTCCTGACTTTTTTCAAACTTTTTATTTTAGATTGGCCAAATCTGTGGATATAACCACGGAACGAAAAACGTTTTAAGTCTAGAAATGCTGAATTACCGTGGCGGCGAGTGTCGTCGTGGCGGGATGTGTCGGGGCGGCAGCGGGCGCGGCGAGGGCCGGCGCGGCCGCGACGGGATCAGCACCGGCGCCGCCGTGATCTCCTGCCCGTCGATCTGCCCTGTAATATCGTATCATTGGTTAGGAAACTGTAAATTGCAGTGTTATATAATCTACCTCCTACTGATGTCTCAAGCAATGGTATCATAGGCTCCCCAGTAGAACACTTGTTAAAAAGGATCCCTAGTCGTACATACCTCCATCCATGTGCTTCATAGCATTCTCAGCTTCATCTGCATTGGTGAACTCGACGTAGGCGTACCCGCGCCCGTTGTGCGGGTGCAGGCGGTCGAAGGGGAACTCCACAAACTTGATCGTGCCATACGTGGAGAATATCTCCTGGATGTGGTCTTTGGTCACGTTAAGCGTGAGGCGACCGATGTGGATACGGGTGGGGCGCGGCGGGGGCGAGCGCTCGCGCTTCTTTCTCGCTGGAGATCTAAAAACATTATCAATTTAGTATCATTCACAACATCATAATTTACAAAAAAAAACCCGAGTAATGGAATTTAATGATGAAACAATTTTTTTTTACTTTATTTGGAAAACTTACAGCTACTTGTACATTTATTAATGGAAATACGGTAAATCAAAACTAAGCCATTTACAAGTTTGCGCCAATAAAAATTAAATTGGTTTCACTAGCTTAATTTGTTTTTATTCCTTTATGCTGCTGGCCTACTAAAAACGCAATCAATAAAAAGAAATAAATTGTGTAGAGCAACAATAAACAAATACCTTTCATGTTTATCCTTGCTTTTGGCTTTGTCATTAGTGGAAGCGGACTTCTTCTTATCTAAAGGGGATCTATCCCTGACTTTGTCAGGCTCACGTCTATCCTTGGTAGGACTTTTGTGTGGTGAAGACCTAAAAACCAGAGCATTCATGAATATCACTGCATAAATAGGCATCTTAAGTTCTGTAAATTGGTATGAATTGTATTTGCTTCACTAGAGGTTTTATAGTATGCTGATCAGATCTAATCAAAAACACTTTGACATGATAAATATAGCAATATTATGGTTGATTGACTGTTAATAACAAAATAGCTGAGGACAAAGACCAACCTATTATTGTCAAGTAATCAATGGTACTAACATCAATAATCATAGAATCATGCCCACACCACACACCATAATACAGCAAATCAATCATAAAGACAATTTTTTCATGCATTAAATACGATAGGGATTCTTGTATCCATTGATTTCAGACATTGACTAATTGTCGGCTAAGAGTGTAAACACCTGCTAAATCCCATCATTTTGGCACAGTTGTAGCAGGTTCACACTATAAGCTGATGTAATGCGGTTGGGTCTTTGTCACATTAGTAAAGCATGGGTACTGACAGCTGTTTTCGGGTGGGGATATCATACTTCTTCTTTGGTCTGGAGCGGTTGTTGCTGCTGCTGCTGGACGAGGAGCTGGAGGAGCTGGAGGAGCGCGACGAGCTGCCCGAGCTGCTGGACGACGACGACGACCGCGACCGCGATGAGCTGCTGTCCGATGAACTGGAATAATAGAGCTCATTATTCATTATGATAACGTACTACATTTCTTTGTTGATGGCTTTTTAGTAGTTGTTTCTAGTTTGGTAAAGGCACAGTGCCTTCCAGGAAATTCTTAGATTAAAAAGATGATTCATGGTGTAAGATGGGCATATAAATAGTAAGTTCTGCATCTGATACAATAATATAATTTTATGTTTAGATCTTACTGTCCCATCAGAAGTATGAGCCGAATACAAATATGTATTCCGAAATAACCCAATGCGACATGAGTTTTGTTTAAATCAAGTTAGTTACAAAATGCTACTCAAGGACTATATAGGGAAATGGCAAGCCGCCGCCGAGACATAACCTCCAATTGCAAATAATGAATTTTATGGCTTGTTTAGAGGTTTAGGCTTGAAGTAACAAACCTTCCACTACTGTCGCTGCTGCTAGATCCCGATTCATTCTTCTTTTTCTTATCCTTTGGCTTCTTTTTATCTTTTTCCGACGTAGCCGATGGAGATTTATTACGAGCCCTGCAATGATAAATAACTTGATCACTTTAGACAAAAACTATATAAATTGAAATTTGATGTCGTCATTAACGTAAACGAATGCTTACATTTTGTTTTAATTTATTAAATTCTTATAATTTTACAAAACAAAACCGCGTCTCATAATATCGCACCCACAGAACGCACAGAACCATAGACTCTATGGTTCCAATGGTTCCATAGACAAAACAAACAAACACAGACAGGAGTGCGTTCAGACGGCCCAGTATAAAATTTATACCGTATGAATTTTAGACTACCGGGACGCACTGAACGTGCACCTTAGCCGCTGTCAGATAAAACTTCACTTCCGGTGCGCCTCTGAACGGGCCGGATAAAAATTAACCTAGTCGAAATTTCGTCTGACAGGTGTCTCTGAACGGGCAGTATAATTTTTAACCAGGTTAAATTTTGATCGATCGAGCGGCTCTGAACGTACCCCAGACAGTATTTTTTCTTTTTATGGTGAGTGATGTAAAGTTCAATAAAATCTATCGATATATCGACCACAATACAAACGTGTATCGATCAATAAGGTTAAATTGATTTTAGTAAATCCCCTCCAGACCTTCCGATCCTACCGTAAAGAAAGGTCTGAAGAGAAGTGTCAATTTAAATCTGGTTTTAAGGAATTTTCAAAATTGAAATATAACCCGATTCCATCTTCTTGGTTTCAAAACAAAATTAATTGATCGATTACCTAAAAGATTTCGAGCATTATAAACATCACTATAAAAACGCGGCAAATTACAAAGGTAACGTTCAAAAATAAATACTATGATGCGTTCACAGTAACTTACAAAAATAATAATTTACTATGGTAGCAAAGCAATTAGGAGCCAAACTAAAAGCTAAATACAGATGGCGCTCTGGGCGACTGTACCTTATTTCGTGTCAATGTCACATGTGTATTGCGATTTTATCAGTTTTTTTAACATAAACGATATTTTTTTCAATATAATCACTTTCTTTGTAATGCGCTGAACACATTCAACTTGCATCACTTGCATTGAAGTTTTTAATACGTAATTTTTTTTCCCACTGTCTCTCACTGTTTTCTTTATTTGTAATCTTTGGAAAACAAATGAATTCCCCTATTTTTGCAATTAAATGCACTGCATTGTGGCATTTACTGATAATATTCTAAAAATATTCAATTTGTTTACAAAAGTTGGTACAATTTGACAGTTCTCAAGGTACAGTCGCCCATGCGACACCTAGCGGGAGAAAAAGGCAGTTTTCCTCCCAATTCGTGGTTGCGAAATTCGCGACTTAACTAATATAAGTCCATACTCGTCACTTTCTATTATGACATGAGAGAACAGAACGGGATGGCAATAATTTAGGGACGGCTTCCCGCAAACTGAGACCTACGGGTTGCTCAGTCAACGACACTGAACAATGAAAAATCTTTTTAGCTTTCCTCCCATACAAATTGTCTGATCGAGGTAGTCATTTTGTATGGGGAAGTATTTTTTTTCCTGAAAGAAATTCCTGGTGAGAGTTGTTCATTTTCGTTTGACTGAGCATCCCCTATTGTGAACTTATACCTTAGTATTGTGAACCGAAATAACATGAAAACTTTTACTGATTTCAGATAATCCAAGTAATAGGTGAAGAAAGAGAAAAATAACTCGATTATTGCAAGTAACTCGCCGGCACCGCTGCTAGCCTCTCCTGTTTGTAGACCCCTTGCTGAGACCTTGATTGTTTATATTATTATAACTATCTCGTTAGAGTTTAATCTGTTTGCAGTAGGTTTTGTAGCTTTAATAACTATTTGTATGAGAAATAAAGGTTTAGGTAGGGTAGGGTCCAGATACTTTACCTTACCTATCTAAAATCAGCAGCGTCAGAAGCGGATGATGATACCGTTAATGTATAAATTATCCTTAGTAAGAGGTAGGTAAGTAATCGTTTCAGATAGGCTATATTAGCTACGCTACATGCAATATGTAAGTAAGTACCCATAGCTAAGCGATATGTATAACATGGCATTGTATTGCTATAGTTAGGTATGGGTTGTCAGCCTATTGTATTGCCTAAATTGGAATACAACAACATCGACTCCCTGTCCCAGAAAGAGAAGTACTTATTCTATGTGTTCTTAGCGTTCAGTCTTATGTTTCAGATTCAAGGAATGTGTAATAGTTTAGGAATGTGTAGGAAAAAAATACCCAATTTTTGTTAGTATGTGACACGATACTACATCATTTTTGAATGTAACTGTGCGAACACAGGGTTTTAATAAATTTTCCAGTTTATCTTACACAAAAATAACTCGAACTACCACAAAAGAAATTCCATTTTCAATTTATTGTGATTACAGCCGTCCAATGGGCGTCCACCCACGTCAAACAGATGGCCGGCTTTATTACGAGGATAATCGGTCTTTCAGGGCTAGTACCTCCCGGCTGGGCCGTAGAGTGGTCTGCATGATTAGCAATGGCCAGCGATGGACCCCTTGCTGGGCGACACGGGCCGGCCATTAGCTCCGCTGGGAGGCCCGTGTCGCATTTACGAGTATGAGACTCGCCCACTCCAGTATGACCTCCTATTTATTATGTTTTTTGATGGTTTTTTGAACAATAAATGAACACGGATAGTTTTGTGTGCCCCTGCCTGCCTACTAATACTCGTATGAAGATCATAGTTATTCGTTATCATAAATTTAATATGTTTCAATGTCCAGTATTTGTAATTGATAGGGTTTTGTTTAGTGTAAGTAAAGTTCGACTGTTATGAATTGAAGCGCATTTAAGGTATCAGGATTTATAATTTAATTAAACTAAGTTAAAAAAATATACGTAGATAGGTATTTTATAATACATAAGATCCTTAATGAAACCGTAACTTTGCGTTTTAGTTTTGATTGAAATGTCATTTCAGTACTGGAAAAATAGGACATTATTTATTTTATTACGACAAATTTTCTTACTTTTGTAAGTAACACCAACACAAAGGTTTTTGATTATTAATTTATTAAGCATTTTAACCTAAGCATTTTTGATCAAACACTTGCAAAAAATCAAGCATTCTATATAGTAGGCCCAATATTATGACTATTTTTAAGTCATTGGCCGACATTTTATCGCACATATAGGATCATATCCGATAAGGCCCTTGGATTTATGATAAAGTGCAACCTAATATAACCGCTATAATAATATAATATGTCGACACCATTCCCACGCAAAAGGGTTTTAATATCATATCTCTAATCCCGGGATTTTGTAGGTAAAATATGGTTCATTATCTACAACAATAAGTCAAAGAGTAACCTAAACAGTATCTAATTTTAATATCGAAAACATATCAAAAGCGCCCTTTTTTTACCCTTTTTGAACATTAGCCTTTTTTACCGAGACCTATTCTATTAGCATATAGACAACTAAGATTATTATCCTAGAAACCCTTTTACCTAATTAGAGAAATATGGAGACAAAGTGATATTTTTCTGGAAAGATAAAAGTAAACCGATTTGGGACATTCAATGTTAATCATTCACATGTTTTAGATTTTCTCATGAATATGATGTAATTTATCTTTTCGAATTATGAATATCCGGCTCGAAGGACCAAATGTAAGGATCCTTATGGTTTTAGTGGACTGTAGAGTAGAATTAAACGCTGGATTACAGAGGAAAACTTGGGTATTTATTTTTAATCATAAAATACACGTTGACCCAGCCCAGGGTTCACAACCGAAGAGAGCATTAGAGTTACCATTATAAAAAACTTAATAACTACTTTTGGGGATACCAACAGTGGTAAGGCATGCATTACTTGCTTGACTGATTCCCTCAGAGGCGCAAAACGACAAGTGAACCGTAAGTAGGATATGAGATATTTTCGTACATAAAGAGATACATATATTTTTCTTCACATAAAAATGAAACGTGTCTTTGAAGAAGCGATTTGTGACAACCACATACCGCGCCTCAGGCTCTTTAGTGATTTCATTTGAATGATAAAAATATTTGTCTTGGAAATTTCCTAGAACTACTAGCAAACAAAGATTTTTTTTTCCCACAGGCAATGTTTCAGAACTATGTTACTTATCCAGCGACCCTGAAAGTGTAACAACTTAGGCTTGTATTTATAAAAGTCACTCAAATTTAATACTAGTTTTATGTACAGTTTTAAGTCACCTGTCTTACTCAGTCTAATTTTTAGTTCCTACTTATGTACGCTATCACGACTCAGACTTCATCCGAGTCGCTCCTAATTTATAAACATTATAATTCAAATTTAGAACGCGGGCGAACATTTATTTTCTTTTTTTCATGAGGCATTGACACTGGCTGATTTGCCAGTTGCATTAGCTAAATAAGTTAAAAGAAGAAGAAAAAGACTGACTCTGATTATGAATGAACTCGATTTAGCTGATACGTACCTGATTTGAATGTGGTTGCGTTTATAAATTAACAAGCTACTCGAGTCCTGAGTAAAAGTTTAATTATGACTTGCTCGATCGACTCCTGAGTGCGGTTCTGAGTCTCGACTATAATTGCGGCCCTTAGTAATACGTATTTTGTGTTCTAAAAAAGTTCCTTATGCCTTCTCAGCTTCCCTGCTTCTTTCTCTGCCACGCATTGGATCTGAGACCTATGTACCTACCTCCTTCTACTATAGGTACTCTAGCTACAACCATTAGACTTGAGAAGCAGCAATAACGACTATCAGGCTTATCAATTATCCGTACAGGGTGCACCCAGCGCCTGCCCTAGCGCGCACGATCGGCGGCTTATAAAGCCTGCGGGCTCCGGGACTACCCGCCTATAACATCCTGAGCTTACGCACACAACACGTTCCGGTGTACGCGACAAACTTTTGTTTATAAATAAAGGCTTTTAATATACGGCTAAAAAAAGATTGTGGATTGAGTGACAATACTGCAGTTGTAATAAACATTTGCATCGATTTTGTGAGTACTTTCGGGTTATGTATTTAAAAATATCGATTACAAATTTAATTGCTTATTTACCATTATGTAATTTTGTGTAGACCAGTTATTTTATTTTAATTTATTTTGTCTTTTTAAATGTTGTGCCACATTTAAAAATATTAAAAGCACCTTATTAGAAAAAAAATATATACACTTATCATTAGGTGGTATAGTTAAAGTTATGCACATAGTTGTCACGTGTCATAAAAGGATATGGCCGTATTGTTTGTTTTTTACTTGTCTTGTACACCTGTAATAGATGCTTAGTTTTCGTCGGTTTCCGGATTTATTTTTTGCGTATTGCATTGCTTTTTAATTTACCAATTTACCATCAAAATTATGTTTGAGTCGTTGACGCTCTGCTTACCACATTAAGGGTACAGGCGTGATAGTATGTATGTATGTATTATTAAAGTTTTTTTATCTGCTAATTGATCTTGATTTTTTTAAATTTAAATAGTTTTATTAAACTTTGTTTGATATATTATATTATAACATCCTACAGAGAACAGAACATGTACTTCTTTAACATATTAGCTTGTTCACCTTCACCTACATATTATACGGAAATGATTAAGATAGTCATCTTAGGGGGGCGGTATAAGCCTTCGCACTAATCCCACGATTATGTAGTTTGGAAACTTAAATCCGACCGAAAATTATTTGCATAAGTACAGGACCAAGGCAGGAAATCCCTATTATTATCCTCAAGAAGTGTAGATGTTTTACTTCACTAGGTACTATTTCATTTGTGTCTGTCCTGAAGCAAAATGCACTAGCGCGGCAGTCGTGGAATAAAAAAATCTGTAGGTAACTCAGCATGGTTAATAGCTCTTGGTGTCTACAGGACTTGCTTTTGACAAAACGTCTAAAATAACTCATTCCTGACGATAAGTAGTTTTATACGATTTCAAAAAAAGGCACTGGTAAAAGTCGTTGGATACCTTAGATATTAGTTGGGAATCAAATGACAGCTTTGAATGCAGTCCTACGGATATGGCTACGCCGTAGCATGTTGCTACTCTGTAGGTTACTGCTACGCAGTTAATAAACAATTACATTTTTTGTGTAGATAGTAATTATTTTGTTTTTATATTTCGTTTTATTATAGTAGTAGTCATGAAATTCTACTCGAAATATGCAGTCAGTCATGTGTTAAATGCTTTGAGAAGTTTGTAGACGGAAATCTCTTTGCAAACTTGTACTCCGTTTTTTCAATGGTTTAATTAGGCCATGAAGATAGAATTAATAAAGCAGATGTAATCAAATGAAAAAATTACTTCTATAATATGTTATAGGTTTCCATGGTTCTGTCTACTAGAAAGGTATATGAAAAAAAAAAATAGTTTCAGTATTGTAAAGAGATGTCCTTTTTTTTAAAACACTTTAAAAAAAAATGGGGCATCAAGTTAATCCAGTGCTCGTTCGGGGCAGAAACGAGGTCAAACACGA
Organism: Scrobipalpa atriplicella; assembly: GCA_029255725.1. Classification (NCBI taxonomy): domain Eukaryota; kingdom Metazoa; phylum Arthropoda; class Insecta; order Lepidoptera; family Gelechiidae; genus Scrobipalpa; species Scrobipalpa atriplicella. The sequence goes on along the minus strand of JARACY010002366.1, from coordinate 30,945 downwards.
AGATATTATTACATGTCACAGCAACGTCGCAAAATCGCTTATCCTGGAAAATGGCACAATAAGTATCTTGTCATCCTCGTATCAATAAGGCCGCGGAGGATCAGGTTTTGACACAAAACCCACTGAGACTAATGCAACCTCAATTTCAAGATAACAACGCTTTAGTACCGTCGTTTATTCTTTTTGCTATGGATGAAATTGACCTGTCGTTTTTTTATACAATCTTCAAATTAAAAAAGAAAAAATCTCGCTCGGAATTCTTGGTTGGAAATTATTTGCTAACATTTATAATATTTACAAGTTTTGTTTAGTTGGAAAATTCCAATGATGATATAGCTGAACTATAATGTTCCAAATATTTATTTGCATACATACGGGTCAGTTTCCCGCAAACTAATAGGGGTTAACTCAGTCAACGAAACTGAAATGCTTCAACAAAGTAATTCTTTCCGGAAATGAAAAAATAAAAAGCCTTCACATACAAATTGTTTGTTTGAGATCATTTTGTACCGAGAAATATTTATTTTCTTTACCTGAAAGAATTTCCTGATGAAAGTTTATCAGTTTCGTTGACAGATCAACCCCTATTACTATTAGTTTTCGAGAAGCTGTCCCTTACACCACCCCGTATTTATCTATTCATTCCCCAGCCTCGCTCAGTAGGCTGCAGTGTGATGCGAGAAGGATGATGCCGAGTTCCCTGCCCTTCCTTCTGCTGACGCTATCCACCATACTCTCCACATCTGCTACTTCATATGATGGCTACTCGGTAAGCATTTATGGTTGTCTTTCCTGAAAAAAGTTCTTGAAGCGTACCCACGCTTAATAACGCTTAAACCCTATGTTGACTACATATTGCGTGGCTATTTTTAATGATTTAGTACGTCTTTGAATGATCCAAAAAGCGATATTATTTTGTGGTTATATTTAATTTAAAAAAAAAATCTAATAGACATGTCAAATACAAAATGTCAAAAAAATTTGATAAAATATTGTAGACTGGCACGTGCGGATATTTTCAGTTTACAATCGGTTATAGTCCACTTTTAATAAGCAGATGTAAAATATATTGGACTATCGTAAGTATTCACACGATAATTAATTAAATTTTCCTTCAAGTATTAAACATACACGAAAGCTATGCTTATGCGTTGCTAACCAAGTCAAGTATGCTACAATACAAACTAATTAATTATTATACGAAATGCATTCAAAACGTGCGTTCGTCTAAATAAGCATGCTTCAGGGCTATTCATGTAGCTCTCGTAGCACTTTGCTACGAAACTATAAACCTACCTATAGTTAACATAATTATGTAGTATTAAATCCGATACAAAGACGCGATTCTAATAGGTTATTTATAATTATTATGTTAGTGGAAAATCTACGATAAACCAAACCGCTATGATATAGAGGGGCTAGCCGTTTGGTACATATGTGCTAGAGGTTAACATCAAGCACCTATGTACTTAACGGCTAGCTTCTCTAAGTAATAGCGGTTTTGTTACAAGGATTCCTTTCTAGATTTTCCACTAGGTATATGAAAGAACGGCATTTATTGTGAACTATTTTTGCAAGAGCATTAGTGTCTGCGATGAAGGCGTCCGGTGTACGAGGAAATTACGAGAAAATGAGGTATTTCTTTGTGGCCCTTTGGAATGAGAGACCATTTTAGTATTCTCAGTCCAAAAAAGAATATTTTTAATGCTTTGTTGTATCTTAAGCACCCGAATTGCATCTAAAAGAACTTAAAAAAACTCAAGATGAATCTCCAAGCTATCTTGAATAATGAAGTGCTCTACTAATTAATTTTAATCCACTTACATCACCTCCTCACACCATCTTCGTAAGATAAATTATTAGAGTAAGCAAGTTATGCAGCTTTACCGTCATAAATACTTTACTTACTCAACGCACGAACGTTCTTGAGACGACGTAAACTGACTCTAATTAGCTTGATGTTATTTATACACGTATGGCAATGCAAAATATCACAACTGTAGACCTTCGGCACCTTCGCAAGTGTTCTACAGGGGGAAATATATTAGAAATAGGTATGATCTTGACTCTAGATACAAGATCAGGGATGACAGTGACAGAGTCGACGATGGAGCGAGCTCACCCAAGCAAGCTGTTTAGTGCCGCTTAAAAGATCCCAATTAAGAAATAAGCTTGGATTTGTGTGAGAAATGATAGCGCGTATTAATACTAACTATCTACAAGGTTCGTTGCTACTAATAGGTCACAGAATATATAATAGTAACGAACGGGAGGTTGTAATCGCCAATAATTAAATAATTATTGTTATCTAATTTACGGGATGCAGTATCAGAGAAACGGTATTACTAGGTCTAAATGACGCTACGTCAAATAAAATTACTTATATTAGAATTATATCACAATCGTATCAAGTGGAGCAAGTAGTAAAAGAAATTGATACATCCATTTTTATTAATATTGTGAATCTGCTTGATATCAGCCTATATTAGTTTCCTTCAACATTCGCGAAGGTATAATATGGTTTCCTCTCCTTGACTTCACATACTGCAACCTTCAGCAAACTACTGCACTTTGCACTCAGTACTCAGTATTGATTTATCGTCACAATAAAGTGTATAAAACTCTCCATAACATGGTTTGAGTTTTCCTGTGGTAATAAAATATTTTTCGGGTCCGTTTTGTAAATAATTACATGAGTGTTAGATTATTTGTTTTTATAAATAAATTAATAATTTTACTTACCAGAAGAGTCTAACATAACATTACTACTCGTATTTATATGTGTGTGTGTGGTAGTGTATAATTTTGTGATATCTCACTCGCGCCATCACTAATCTTATTACCTTATAATAACTGGTAGTTTTTATCGCCCGCTCACTTCACTACCTTTCCCATATTCCACGTGCAGGTAACACTGTAAGTAATTATATTTTCCAGAAATATGGTACTTAGATACTTAAAGGTACTCGTAAAATACTCTGTCGTATGTACGATATCAATGAAACGTGTTTGAAAAATGACACTGCACAAATTCTCTTCTTGTTCTCTATCAAATATTTATTTTATCCCGTTGCAATGTAAGAGCTAAAATAGTAAAAATTTAGTTGTAAAACTACACTGTATAGCAACTAAGGCCCTACCGAGTAGCCTACACGATACAATGTTTTTTTTTTTGTTATCTGTGTTTATTTTTTGTCTAGGGTATCACCCAGCAGGTGAAGGCCCCTCAGAAGCGCGCGGCGCTGGTGCTGGACCGGCTGCTGGTGGCGCTGCAGAGGGCGCTGCGGGAGGGGGACGGCGGGGCGCGGGGCTCCCGGGCCGTGGTCGGGCCGCGCACCGCGCCGCTCAGGATCACTGGACTCGATGATGCTGACCTGGTATGTACTAGCAATTGTCTATTCGTAATAACCGAGACCGATACCTACCATTCACGATACGAGTACAGCGGTTACCAGGAGCGACGCGGGGTGATATAGTTAAAAGAATAGTTCAATTAAATATGGGTTAAAGAGCTCGTTTTATAATCGTACGTAGTTAGTTGTCAACTAAATGTAGCTGTTCGGTACTAATACAGGTACTAATATAATATTTATCCCTGGCAAAGATTACCTAGTAAAATGTAGTGCGGGTTTCCTCCGCAGATGCCCGTGATCGCGGCGGCCGAGGCTGCGCAGGCGCCGGCGGATATAGAAGGGCCGCGCACCGCGTCGCTCCGCATCGGCGCCGACATGGATGACCTGGTCAATATATTATTTTTTTCTTTTAAATCACAGAAAACAATTGAAATGCAATATCAAGTTTGCGTTAATTTTGTCTCTTTCAGCGTTTCATCTTTTTGCTATTAGCTTTACTTGACTCACCAAGCGATAAATATCGCCAGGGCTACCGTAGGTCTGTAATGGACTTTTACCTACAGAAAATACCTAGCTTTAGTTTTAACATTCCAAATAAGTACTTCTTAAAAACAAAATGTTACCTACTTAAGTACTAAACATTTTAGTTTAAAATTATCGATTCATTGTATAAAAATATTGTTTTGAAAAGCATCTGGAAATCATTAGACGCCGTTTTAAAAATAACCATCACTGGATATTAGTCCAAGGACAAAGAAATAATAGTTCATAATAAGTAATAACAGGCATCCAAACAACACATATATCTACCATAAAATGTAATAAACCGCGGTAGGCTAGCAAAATTGCACATAAATTTTATAAAAGTAATGGGAAGATCAAAAGGATTTCCTGTATTTCGAAATGTTTACCAAAGGTCCTTTGTGTGGGAATTTGAAGGGTTTTAGATCCAACAGCAGAGTTTAATAATAATAGTATAGTAAATGAAAATGTCACTTTTCACAAGTTCTTATTCTTGGTCTATCGCCTGCCTTGTGGGTTATGGAGTTTGACAATTTATTTTATTTCCTATCATAAATACGATTGACGTTATATTTCTTTGACTCATATCTATATAATATGCATGTCTCTTTGTTTTCAGAACACTTTGCAGAGGCGTGGTCCGCAGCCGCCGCCGCGCGTCCGAGTGATACATTGCTACTTCAACGCAGTCACCTGCTTCTAACCTCGCCTACACCAAATATTCGTTGCCAAATAGTATATTTACTTACTACGAGTATCAAACAGGGAGAGTCAGCGCATACTGGCCGAACGACTCCATCTTCTTCTTCGAAAAAAATGTAACAAAAATATAGTATATATTATATTTATAGTGATCTGAGAGTTCTCGTTATCAAGATATAGTTGTTATGTTGTGAAACCTCATAGAAATTTCGAAGAGCCTAAAAATCCGAAGAGCTTTCCTTTCAAAATAAGAATTCGTTGATTCTCAGTCTTAATAAATTGTACTGAGAGTGCAAAAAATTTACTGATGTGTGCAGACCCTCCGTTAAACATAATTATAAGCGAGGTATAAAAAAAAATATTTACATGCAGTTCTATGAATAAATAGCTCAGATATACCTGTAGCATATAAGTATTTTTTTACGTAACTCTCTACTCATATCAGTATATTTTCTGCATATTGAAGATCTTCATTAGTATCTGTAACTTTGAAATGTTGTTTTAATAAAAAATATTATTGTTTGAATTCTGCTTCATCTTTCTCGGCGCTTTTACGGCGAATTCTGCTTGTTAAATACATAATATAATCTAGGTACCTACATATACATATGTTTTAAAAATATTACTTAATATAGAGGTACTGATTACACTATTAGTATTATTTTATCATGCAGAATGTGTGGTATGTACCTTATTCAACTTACTTACCTACTTATTATTACCTATATTTATTTTAAGGTATTGTACATTGTATGAGAATATGGAAAGAAACTAGCTCTATAAATTAGTTTACTATAGGGTTAGATAGGTTTACATTATCTCCAGAAAAAACTAACTATGCCAAATGTTAACAAATTCCTGATAATTTTGCTTCATTGTTTATTATAATATTGTATAAAAACTCTTACAATGGTACTAAGCAAGTGTTTCACTTGTAAGCAATATCAACATAAAGCAACTAGATCGATTAAATATTTTCTGTACCTATTTGCATTCCTTTTAAAATAAACAATATACTGATGTACTGTATTCAACGTTTCTAAAATTTTGTTGCAATAAACACATATCTTAAATGAGTGCTGATTTTATTGTGCCTTTAAATATAACCAAGATTTCAAAGAGGAACTAACATATAAGTTGACTTTTTAGGTGACTTGATACTGTAAAAAATGATTAACGATTTTTACGTCGTTCATTAGGATTTATCCTAAAATAGGTAAATATAGTTTTTCCAAAACACCGCAATAAAGTAAAACGAATATTTTAGGTAAAAAAAACATACAGATATGTAGAAACAGCGTCCCGCAAACTGATAGGGGTTGCTCAGTCAACGATACTGAATAACTATCACCAGGATTTTTTTTCAGGAAATGAAAAAAAATCCTGCTTGAAATATTGCTTTTCCATACAAATTGTCTGATCGAGGTGGTCATTTTGTATGAAAAAGCTAATTTATTTTTTCATTTCCTGAAAAAAAATCCTGGTGGTAGTTGTTCAGTTTCGTTGACTGAGCAACCCCTATCAGTTTGCGGGACGCTGTCCCTTACACCCCGTATAGGTAATTAGGTACTACGGAAAGTCCTAAATAGCTATTATTTAGCAGTAGATGTTATTAATAAGTAATTTAACAAAAGCAAAGCCATGGTAATAATGAATTATTCATTACAACGAAATATTACATCAGTGCCTTTGGTATTTTTCCGTAGCCAATTGAAATTACCTACAGTAAATTATTTATTTATCATAAAAATGAAATTCTTCCTAAGTCATAAAAATTAAGACAAATTTAATAAGTAAGTCTATTATGAAATGCTCCTCAATTTATCAGACGTGGTAGAGATACTTTCTCTACCTACCCTGTACTGTAAAATAAAATTCGGGTAGTATTTTGTGTTGTCACTCGAGTGGACATCTAGCGGTATTTTTCCTTACTAACGCAATTGGAAAAGGTGTATTGTATACCCTGTGGGTACCTTTTGCGTGGGGTGGAAAAAGGGTTGTGTTAGCTCTGAACCACGTCCGTAAGAAAAATTCTGTGCTTTCAAGATAGATGGCGTAAATTAAATAGTATTATCATGCAGGAATATAATATACTACCATGGAGGAATATAATATTGTTGACTCACATAATTAAAATTGCACTTTATGGAGTTTCCAAAGAAACAATGGTCAATGTTGGTAAGACCATTGAGACATTCAGCGGCCACCTCTAAATCGTATAGATAGGATAATTAACTTCACATTATCATCCTATTAATATATAGGTAATTACTGTGAAAGCATTGACGGATTAGATTAGAATAAAACTTGGCACACCAGAAATACATAGGCTTCTTTTAACCGAGGTAAAATACCTTGTTCGTACACTTCCTTCGAGAAAACTAATCAAACCGCGGCGGGCGGAAAGCTGTTGGTATTTAGTGAGAAGAGTAACATTATAGGAAGAAAAGCCTTTGAAAAGAAGAAATGTTCCACTATTTTCTAGTTCTCATACTTCATAGATGCTTACAATTCCAACATTTGAATGCGGCCCCTTTGAAGTGGACATCCGTCCTCGATTCCAAGCCGCTGTCTTTGCACGTTGCTGCATCAATGCTTGTCAGCGAGAAACAACGTAGAAAACACCATACGTGACAATAGTCAGCTCACAAAGAATGTAAGTATTGTAGGGGTAAAAGAAATCTATTTCATATTTGTTCAGTATATGGCATCATGCGTTTTAAGTCCTCATGAGTAGGCATAAGCAGGCTATATCCATATAAATAGTTTACGTTAAACGTATCTGCTTGTCGATAGTATAGCTACCTATATAGGATCATTTTTATATAGGATCCGATCATAAGTGATAAGCTTAAGAAAAATATTATCATAAAATATAGGTACTACCCAATCAAAATAGAGCAAATTCCGGTAATTTATTCCTTTATTCAGCTAGTGGTTGAACTAAAACTAAAAGAACCAAATTACGTCGTCAGTTTACTACTGAGACCACCTAAACTCTTTTAATAGATGCAATAAGTAGAGGCAGTACTAGTTTACAGCCTTTGACAAAGTTGTGCTAACTTCCGCGATTACCGTCAACACGCGCTGGTCCGGTGGCTGTTCGTCGGCATTAATTAGGGATAATTGAACAGATGAATAAAGGTCGCCACGGCGCGAAGTTACCGCGGAATTAGCCCGCGCTCACATTTGAGGTAACTCCCCGAAGGAGAAACAAATTTCCGCTATTCAAATAACAAAATATCACCGAAAACAACCGCTGAAAAGTTAAAAAGGAAATATTACGTCGTCTACTTGTCCCACGCGAAATAAAGCAAGCCAACTAACATTGAAATATTATGCACAATATTTTCTATTTCCATCGTTGATCCTTCGAGTAGGTTAGGTAGTTTGCGATCCAAGGTAGAGAAACCTAATTAAAATTTTAAGGTTGGCTGCATTACCATCACGCGCCAGTGGAACCACTGGGATCATGTGTGCTTCATGGAGTGCTCGTTTTATTGCGCTTCTCGGATGTTCTCCACTTTAAATCTTATTGCACACCAAATAAATAATGCTGTAGAGTTGGCCATTTCAAATTTAATTTTTAATACTTTATTTTATAGAAATCTTTTTACTTTTTCGGTAAAAATTGTAGGATTCTTTGTATAGCAAAATTTTCAAGATACAGTAACAATTTTTGAAACGTACACAACGAAATTAGCACGTACTTACAATAAATTGCTATTTAATGCTGATTTATAGGGAGAATGTTGCTGCTTTTTCACTATACAAAATATCTTCCTCACTATTTTCCTACTAATCTAAAAGGCCTCACTAATTAAACTGTCTGGCCCTTGTAGTGCTAACTATTAACGAAATTGCCGTCGAGTTATTAACTTTTAGGATGAAGGTGATCAGCCCCTTTTCATAGCCATTTGTTGGAGTTCCTGCGAGCCTGGTCACGTAGGTTACTACAAGTTTATTTTATTTGCGCAATAGTGGGCGGCGTTTAACTATACCTACCACGATTTATATTCGCAGATTATTCTTAGTTCTATCTTAGTACTATAATTGTTTAGCATAATAAAATAAATTAAACAAATCATAGGAAAACGTGTGCAGTGCGCGGCTGACGAAATTAATTCAAATGAATAATAATCTAATCTAAGCTGACAAAGCCAGTATCAAATAGCTGAGCTTTTGTTTGTGTTACTCATTTAGTGTAAGTACTTATGTGTATCATGATATGATGAAAAGTGCAACAAATAAATAATAAAAAAAAAAAATCTAAGCTGACATAATAATTATGTAGAGAGTTCAAGCTTCTAACAAAATATACCTAAGGGATGAATTTTATGAATGTGTAAAAGTGTGTTTGTGGGAGGGATGAGTAGCTATTTCAGTGAAAAGGTGCTATTTCACTTGTTTATGATATCAAGGTTCGAAACCCGTGGGTGTAGTGTCTGACTTTTGAATGTTATTGGTGTCATTACGTCGTTTGGTGATAGGTTTACCTCCTCCTCCGTCCTTTAGGACGATCTGTTCGAACGATTGCGAAGCCAATTGCCAATTTACCTTGTAACTAGAAAGCAGAAACAAGTTTAAATCGACTTACCTACTCTCTTTCCAAATATCAGGAAAATAAAATTCTGCGGCCGAGATCTGAACCGGCAGCTTGAAAATTCTGACTGTGATTTAGCCACTAAAATAGCAAAGTCTAATCTTGTTGAATCTTCCAATATAACGTTCAAAAAGCTTGTCGTAACCAGTTGCGATTTGACGGAGGGATTAAAATAAATAAATAAGGCTCGTATTTATAAAGCGATCTCAAGATTAAGAGCAATATTGAGTGCGGATTTGACAGGTAATTTTGTACTGGAATGACATTTCTGATACGAACTCAAAGTCGCTGTCACTCTTGAGAGCTGATTATAAATACGGGCCTAAATAAATCATTTATTTCTTGAGTTACAAAAACAAACATATCTAGAACCCGCCAAACTGCACAGCTGTTTGTTGGCGGAGACAATGCTCTCGTGTTTACACTTATAATTTAAGCATTAAGATAATAATAATTGATGTACAGCGTTTGTATGAAAAACTATATTCACGTATTTTGATAAATATGGAAATAGGGTAAAAATATTACGTTCCTCAATGGTTCCTCATGAGTAAATAAACACGTGGTTTTTCATGATTTTGATGATAATTGATGTAGGATATTGCTGTACAAGCCAAACTTGTCCGGTAGGTTTTATCTCTCATTCAGCTTTTATAACACAATAGGTTTTTAAACATCTAAATATAAGTACCTATATGTACATACCAAAAATTTCACACAGGAGGGATTCGAACCCACGACCTTCGGGGAACTTAAAGTTTTTTTAATTATTAAGTTTATTTAAAAATAAAGAGATTACACAATAGGTATTTCACAAGCGAACTTCCACTATATATTCTATTTTAAATATATTTCTAAATTTCTTATATATCCGACCACGCTGAAACAGGATAGGGCCTATGATGACTTGTGGTAAATCGTCTAAGACATTTTAAGTGATGCTTATCCAAAATGCAAATGGCATGTAATATGACTCTTAATGAGCAGTTACTCCAGGGTACACCAATCCACTATGGTAATATACTGGTAACTCTAATGACAGGTGACTTACGTATATTAAGGAAGGAAGTAGCGAGTCATTCCCAATACAAGTATCAGGTATTACTTACTGGGAAGTCTCTGCCATGTACTTGTAAAAAGATTTTGAAATAAACAATTTTTTTTATAGTGGTTATAGAAAAAAGATAAATTAGTCATCGATGAATATTATTTAAATGACTAAGTACTTTTTATTATACAAAATGTACCTTACAAACAACTTAAAATGATCTATTCGTTTCTTGTTTTAAAATTTAGTCCTAAATAAAAATGTACTATGTAATTAATTTTATGCCGATTATACCTTGGTGATAAATATCCTAACCAGTTTTCTGCTACGCCGTAGAGGCGTGCTACGGAATATCGTAGCAGTGTACAAAATTTACGTTGCGAACGTATCCAAACAAAAAACGGCATGTTATGTGCAAACTAGACATAATTCCATTCTCATATATATATGTCTTTATAACATTTTTCTATTGCTCATAATATTTGACTCTCTACTCTTTGCATACTCGTAACATATCAAATAAATATCAGTTATAGATATTGGACATTATTAATTATGTAGTTTAATAGCAAGTGATTAAAAGGACAGTAGAACGTCACAAACAGAAATTCCTGAGAGTTCGGACAGTTCCTGGAAGAGTTCGTCGTCATACTTCTAGGAAACTGCAGTATATAGGTACAAAATACCTAAATCCGATTTCGTTTTCTTCTGTAAAAGAAAGATCAAAAGCCTAATATATGTGATGAACAAGTTGCATCGCATTTGATTTATCAAACGAACGCCGTGATATGACATGTGATAATGAGGAGTTGTTATCTACTGTGACATATTGCAAGGCCGCCATCATTACGCACGGCCCTCACCCCTTCGCCTGCTTAACATAACATTAACATACTACAATAATGCACGCATAACATTGCAATAAACACCTGACTAAAGGAGGACAGTTTAATTTTTAAAGTTCATGTTTTTGTAACTATTTTTTTAACCTTCCGATATTGTTTAAGTATTATAACTTACCCTTTAGAACGCCGACCGACCGACCTTAGAATAGAAACGCAGGATGTATCGAAGGGCGAAGGCTCTATTAAACATGAATAAAATAATAAACTATAATGTAAAAAAAATCATAATGCCGATAAAAAAGGCTGAAAATCTGATAATAAAGTAATTTTATTATTATTCAAATGTGTAGTAATGGTTGCAGAGTGAATCCTAAACAGACACAATTGGTCTTTTGCGCAGTGGTGGGTAAATTGCGCGCGCGTTACGGTCACCCCCGCCCACCTGTTTAATTATGTCGCGCAATTCACAATATTAGCTGTGACTAAATTATAGAATTTCATCAAAATAGACTTAGGTAGGCTTAAATACCTCTAGAAGTAGGCATCTAGGGATGTAGACATCCATTTTATATTGAAAGGTCACACTTGTACATAACCATACAAAAAGCCATATCTCCTCCATACCTTATGTCAAGCTACGTTGTTTTATTCAATAAATAATAAAAATATATTTCGGATTACAAGATCCATAGGTGTTAGTAAATGCTTAGGTACCTATCTATGTTAGTTAATAATTCTAGACGTTAGCATGGTTTTTAAAATCATACTAAATCTTCCAAAGTAAAGCTTTAAAATCATATTATCATGAATAAACAGCGTTTCAAATAATAAAATAACTCGTACAGATTTATATGAAAAAGTAGCAAGAACAAAAACATGACGTGTACAAATTTCCCCGAAACTATACCGTAAAGTAGTATTACAAAGTTCGGGTTTCTTTGTATTGGTAGTTCGTATCTTGTTTGGTTTGCAACTTTGCAATAAGCAACTTCGGGGATGTGTTAAATAAAATCAAATATAAACACAACACATCGCAGGTTTGTCTTCGTATCGTAACGTAGGTATCTTAGGGCTTTCAAACTTTTACAGCAATGAATCACAAAACTGTAACTTTTATCGCAGTCGTCTTTTAGGTCTTTGAGTGACACGAGACGTGACCGGCAAGTTAATAGACAATAGATTGACGTAGCTTTCATGACTTTGGAAAGATGTTAACTTTGAAAAACCTGTTACAACAAAAAATAAATCTTATATTTATATCTACTAGATTATTAGAGCAGCTTTTATAATGTAACAGTTTTGTAATAAATAATATGTATATTCTCAAAGTTTTTTTTTTTATCGATACATAAAAATTGCTTACGTTAAAATAAAAACACCCAATCAACTAGTGCCATTTGAATAAGCTAATATTTTTACACAGAATTTTGTAGTTTGTACTATCGAGCATCACTGACATTATGACGTTGTTTAGTGAACATACCGATTTATGGTTGCCCTGGGGGATACAAGGTACCCACACTCAAAATGTTGTACGTGTCCCTTGTAAGCTTTGACCCGTAACCATGACGACGGCTTTAAGCTTAACAAATAGGCTTATGTAAAATAATCTATGTGCGGCGTATCTTACTACGGCCATATTTTTGACGCGGGAGTGTAAAGCAAACCTCGTTTTTAATTTTATATAACATATGCTGTAGAATTTTGTGTAGGTACTAAAGAACTACTTTATAATGGTGATGAGAAAAAAGTAAATCATATGCTTTGCAATATTTGTATCTTTTCTCAGTTGGTCCTGAGCAGAGGCATTGAACTTTAAGCTCTTTGTCAAAGATCACTGAAATGGACCTACCTATATTTATATGATTATTTCCTATTGGTAGGAAATAAAACTGATTCGCAAATAAAATATCGAAGCAAAATATCGGACACAAACAAATCGGAAAGAAATTCTAGCTATTTGGAATGTTATGATTTCCAGGAATTGAAACTTTGACTTGAATTGAATTGAATATGTTTTTTTTTATATGGGTCCTTAACCGCTATGATGTTTGTGAACCAACATACCTACCAATTAAACCAAATCTTACACATTTAGATAAAGATGTATAAACATATTTAAAAAAATCGTTTCATGGTGTAACGTTTAGTACCTACCTCTATCTAGGTAGTGGCCAACACCACGATTCAAGGCTGTGAGTAAATCACACCTGCCACCTGTTACGTAGCCAAGGACGGTATCGTCTGCTCAACCATAGACTAGAGAACCTTCACAGGTGAGGGACAGGGAAACAACTATCATCCGAATAAGGTTTAAAGTTACAAATAAGTATTCGTTCGTACCAAACTTTCTATACAAATTGTAGATATTTGACGAAGTATGATTTGACTTGATTTGACATAAAAATCATACTTGTATATGTCAAATAAGCCCAAATTATATTTCTTCACCTGCAAGAAATTCTATACTTGATTGAAAAGGTTTATTCCTATGATCCGTTCTATTTAACCTCGTGTTTTTTTTTACAACTCAACTTCTCTATAACGGGACATTCTTTACTACCCAAACTCTTTTTTTTAAATATTGTGTCAAAATATGCGGTGTACAAAGGTTTCAGAGTCATTGTCGCCCTCAGTCCTCAATCAACGGGGCTATCATGTGACGCTGCAATGGTAATTGATACCCAGAGACACTTGAGATCCTTCTGTTTACAGCCAATAGCTAATTTTCCATTTTACAAATGTTACGAAATAAATATTTAATTCTTCAAGTGAAATAGAGTTCTTAATTGATGGCTTTATATTTCATAAAGATATGCTTGCCGAAAAAATATTGCTTGTGGCGATACAGGGTTTTACTTTACCTCCCTTTTAGTTATACAAACATTAATGAAAGACACTCTTAAAATATAAAAAAAACGCAAGCTTTTCCTGGTCTTTTCTTACAGCGTGTGTTCTTTCTTATCAGTCGAAATATTTTCTTTAAGATTTCAAATTGTTTACAAATTGTTAGGGTCTATCTAATGTTCCTATTCCCACCCACACTTACTCGAGAAAATTATTCATTCGATACAAAATAGGGTCGAGTTTGGATCGATATAGGATTCCAAGATCTATGTTATATTGAAATTGGATCTCTACAAAGTACAAACATTATACAATGCATAACTGGACATCAAAGCAAAATTTTTACCAGTATCGAAATCCTATACAGAGCGCGGGGATTATCCCTCTAATCCCTAACAATGTCCTCAAAGCTTGGCCATTTCCAATTCACTTTCATGTTTTATATTCCCTCCCTGTACAACTTGTTTATAGTGTGTATTGTATTGAAATAAATCATCATTGCCCCAACTTTATCCCATTTCTATGGGGTCAGCAACGGGGTCAGCTTTCCTAATCTGGGAGATAATAAAGCACAAATCTTATGGAAAACCAATAATTAAACCCATAATTAATATGTTTTGTCAAGCTTGAGGGTAATTTTCAGTTTTTGTTTATGTGGAAAGTTTAAATTCTAGATTTTACTGGAGAACAAAACTAAGTATTGCACTAAGCAAGTACCTAATATAGCATCATAGAAAAAATCTAATTTTAAAAGTAATAAATGGCCACATTACGAGTTCCAGAATACATTCGAGAATATTAGACTAATTTTGATTGCTAAATTAACAAGTCTATCAAAATCGGCGATAATTGCCAAGGGTCCCTAGGGTCCAGTGTCCTGTAAGTTTTATTACGTGTACACTATATTTGGGTCCCCGTGTCACTATCACTGGTCAAAATATGTTAACCTTCACTCGTTGATTGCTACAACTCTCAATACACCGGACCTTGATTAATTCGTTAATAACTCTAATTTCAAATTAACTGTTTTAGTCGTGATTTTGATTAGGACAATTTGCGCTTCAGGCAAATTGCGGTTTATGTCATGAATTTTATTGTCAAATTTTCCATTAATTATATTGTTGTGAAAATTGTGACGCTGATTGTTGGTAATATAAAATTCGAGCGGATTATAATTTTATTTTAAAAGTCTCGAAATTCAACAAACTACAACGTAGTTACCTACTGGTTTTTTCCTTTCTTTATGTAAGGGTGAGTTGAACATTTTTATTTTTATAGTTTTCAAATCCACATTGAAACATCCTTGTTTATTCTCAGGAGATTGACCTTTTGCTCTTATTTCTGAAGTAGGAATCCCACCGGCCCTACAGTATGAAAGCCATTAGTCTACGCATAAAAACAAGGTCTATTTATTCACTGCTGAAGTACAACTCTTTTTTTCTAGCCACCTCTATCATCGTCAGGCATCTTCTATCTACCAGCGTTGCCATACATTGAGATACTTCTCGACAGTCTATTGGCCAACCAATGGACTGTCGAGACAGTATTTAGCTTTGGAAACGCTCCGCTCCACCCCATTTTCATGGTAGCCACCTCACTGTCATCTTGATGTTGATGGACCGCCCCTCGTCTTGGATTAATAGAAAAGTGATAGTGAAGTGATTATCATCATCATCATCATCACAAAGGTCATGATTTAAGCGCATGAAATAAATATCTCCAATAGCTAGTAAATAAGAAACGCTGACGCCATGGAATAAACACATCTGACGTGATAAACCATATTGATGGGGGCAACAGGAGTATAGTTTTATCGGCCATAATTCGCGACGGGCTCTCGTCACGGCCATTTCGTGAGATGTGCTCAGTAAAAACATACTTTATTCCAGCTGGACTTATATTATTTACCTTAATGTTTTCAAATGCATTATTATTGCAGACAAAATATTATTTTTGCAGGAGATCATTGGGAAGACAAAGAGTGTAAAATAATAATTCAGAATCTTATTTGCACCGAATTAAAGTAAATCTAACATTTACAAACACAATAATGATGATGACAGAAAGTGCCGAGCTGTGCGATTGGACTCTACATCCATACAGTTTTTGACAACAAATAAACTGTGAAACAAAAAAGATATATCGAAATTTTGGGACTATTCAAAAGGTCTAAGTAGAAAGCACCAGATACCCGTCGGGAACCCGCGGGATGTGACGGGAACAGTTCTTACAAGTCGTAAATACTGAGTGAATGTAATGGCGTCAATCACGCCTCCCTGCCAACACAGATTATCCTCATAAGGCTAACTAGAGGAACTAATGCAGAAACAGCGGACCGAAGCTCTATCATTATGACTAAATATAGAATTGCTGTACGTACTTACCTTTTTAAAAATATTACGTACCTATTATGATAAGAAAATGTATTTACAATCATATCATTTAGTACCTAGAATAGCTTTTATCCTAGCTTTGACTAATGTTATTGAAAATTCCGAAATAGAACGCACATAAGCCAAAGCAAAATCTCGACCCCTAGCTAGACTGAAGAAGATCCGAAGGTCCATCACGGGAATTGGCCACACTGTGATTTTGTTATATCATACTATTAAATCTATGTTAGTCTTATATTCCGAGATTCTGTAATGTTCTATTTTAAAAGATAAATTGAAAAAAAAAAAAAAGACATGGGTTCGTTTGTGTCTAAAGCTTGTTAAAAATTGAGATTTTAGGGCGAACAGTTTTTAATCATCAATTTATTTTTACGCAAGCTTTGTGTTTTAGATAACGAACGGTTTTACATAATTGGATACGAACATGATATTTGTAAATTCCTGGGCACATCACATAGGTTCAGTTATGTAATACTCAACTTAACTTTAGGGTGCCTAAAAAGTGTTTTATAAATCTTGTAATCTATTTCATATACCTAATACTAGAACTATGACGTCATGAGTCATGATGTGCATAATAAGTAAGGCAGTGACTTAATCTGTCATGTCGAGCTCTGCCCCGGCAGGTAACTCAGGTTGACGGAGCGATGGAATGGCATTCCGAAGGTTGCAGGTTTAACCCATTTCCAATTCCAACCATTTTCTGAAAATATATCTATCATATTAACTTAACTGCCACATTGACATACCCTACACTATGATGGATAGTGTTGATAGTGAAGTAAAATAGTATGCATTTTCCAAAGCTCTGAATCCAAGCCTGATATTTTCGTATCAGATTGTGTTTTCCAGGAATATCAGAACGAACGCGTAGGTATATCATTATACTCCTTTAGCAGCTGATGCGTTAACGGAAAGGGCACGGGTATCGTAAACGTCCCCGCTGGGCATCGCCCTTTTTATTTGATGGCAGACATCGTACATCAAAATCTTCTTCCTCTAAACTCGCTATTTCTTATAAATTGACGAAGGTTCAAAAAAATCGTGGGGTGACTCTTCCTCGAAATAGATACTTTTTAATTATTATTTTTTTAATAAAAATAAAGTACCTACGGATAAATAATTCAGCCGCTGATTGATCCACGTGGAACTTTCCGTATGTGTGTGTTCTGGCACTAATTAGTTCTAAACTTCAGAATAAAATATTTGTAATTAAGAAGCCATAGACTGGAAGATGATGGAAATGTTAAAGCACATCTATATATTTGAAGTTTATTTGTAGGTAAGATTTTTCTATAGGTATCGTTCATTGTTGCTAGTCATTATATATGTATTAGTTTTCGATATCAGATAACCGGTCAATGAACAACTGTAGTATCACTTGGCTTTACAAAGATAATGAGGAAACTATGCGAAATTTATTTCCACTAATAGTAGTGTCAATTCGGTTAGCACATGACTGCACTAAAATAAGTCTAAACCTATAAATTTCTGTCATTAGAGAACAGTAACATACAGCACTGACAGCAGGTAAAATTTGAATGCTGTCAAGTACAGGTTTTTCAAGAATATTAGGTAGATTATCTTTATTTCATAAACGAATTCTAACTGACTCTGTATTTCTGTTCTCTCATGACATGAAAGAAAATGATTTAGTTATGTCATGCTAACTGAATCGACGCCACTTTTTTAACACAAGAGGCGTTACAAGAAACACTAGTCCATAATATCTGTCGGCTAGTTTTATGGACTTAAAGAGCACTCTGAAATCCATTATGAATTATTGCTGTGCTTGTAGCCGTTAAGATTTATCGGCTATTACGGTTAAATGGCGACCTTGAGCAGTCACTTGACAAGTATTTAAAATAAATATTAATACCTTTATTGCGAATTAGTAGTTATAATAATACTTCGCTGACTCAGCGACACCACGCGAATTTTAACACTAACTTTCGTTCTTCATGCATGGATATCGCCATTCGGAATTCGAATATTTATGTAGCTTTTTATTTTTCTAAAGTTTACATCAAATCTATAAGAGCCAATTTTAAGTGAAAATTAGAGATGTGCAACAGTAGGCGTCAAAGACTTCATAAAATAATTTTGAGGAAACATTTTTAAGACGTACAGTACAGATCCCCTGTTCATAACACGTACAAGTCCTTCATTCCTTTAGTCTTTTTGTATTAAAATTCTTTTGATTCCCATTGGATGTGGATCAAAGGCCTACGATTCATAATGTATTCAATTGACTTTTAAATTCAAAATTCTTTTACTTTATTATGATTTTTGTAAAAGATATTGATGAATGTAGATGAGAGAAAATAACTACGTAGTTTCATAAAAAGAGTCTGTTATTATTGCATTTAATATTAGTTTATAATATGATGTCTGTTTAATCTATTGCTTTATTTTTCTTTTTGTTTAGTCATCAAATGTATGTAATTTCTTTGAAATTGAAGGTTTCATTCAAAACACGTGTATTTTTTTATTCGATTAATACAAAGCTAGTTAGTTCGGTTCGTGGAATAGAAAGTAAGCAGTAAGCAGTACCATGAAAACAAACTGCTGACGTCATCATCTATGTGTCATGTCACCTACGGCACACGATGTGTTGTGTTGTGTTGATTAGTTATACCTAATAATAATCAGCCTACACACGTACTTACACGAATAAGAAAGAGCCAAACTGAACATTATAAGATGTAATAGGGTGTATCAGGTCAGGTCGCTAGCAATGCTCTTTTATGATGATGATGAATTGACTCGACAGAAGAAGACACGACTGTATTTATTCTAAGTTCCACATGAACATAAAATATACTAAATTCAACACAACGACCTCTTTAGACAATAAAGTGTTATATTAGTGTTATATGTTATATTTGAAATACTCATTTAATTTTCCGGAAAACAGAGCGTCTTGGTTGAAAATATTTTTCTCAATTGATTATGCATAAAACGTAACGGAAAACGTCCAAAAGATAAAATTTTCGCAGTTAAGAGGTACAAATAATACTAAGAATTAAAAATTGTATCAAAAATTATGTTTTCTGACACACGCCCCGAAAAATCAGGAACCCTATTTAAAATATTAGTTTTTGGAAATCTGGACGGTATTCACGTCATCAAATAACTTTTATCATATCAGAAATGTGGCTATATTTGTTTTCATTACTCTGCTGGGACCTGCACTATCTTATAAAGAGCAGTAAAAGTTTCTTGGTTTACAGCAAATATTTTATAGAAACTTGAGTGTTGTTGAGCAATGAAGCGGAAAACTTGCATTCCTTGCACTTAGATATAACAAGAAGGAAAGCTTGCAAGGGTAAGGTATGATACAATACTAATATTTTTATGATACTTAGCAGGTACCAAAAACATTTACCTATTGATCAACAGAAAACCAATTTTACTTTATTGGCCCAATAATCTGCATATTTTATGGGTCACTTTGCCAAATTACTTCCTGGTAAGGAAAATTTAAACCTAAGGGAAAACTAAGGTCACTTTAGTACGTAAAGTACCTACAACTTGAGTGGGTTCAGTTCGGAATTGCGTTTATACGTAGAGGTCAATAACTAGTGCGGTTTATTTTCAAAGGTGTAAAGTTTAAATAGAAAAACGTACATGCTATTTACTTTCCAACAACATGTTACAGTAATAACTGATCTGCATCTGATAGAAGGTACCTCTATATTTTCGTAACGGTAAGTAATCTGTAAAATCAATTTTCCCCGAATTTCCCAATAGGCAAAGTATAAACAACAAATTTTCTAAGTTGGAAAATTTGTTAAAATTATGGGCATTTGCGTGGATAAGTAATTATTTTGAAAGGCGAGAAATTAAGCATCATGGTAAATAATGTGAAGTTCGGGGGTATCGCACTACATGAAATGATAAATTATAGTATTTGAAGGTTGTCACCCCTGGGGACTGAGGTTAATAAGCTGTAGGTGTACTTAATATTGAACCCGGAAGACTTGGCGGTGACATCTTAGCGTTGAATAAACATGATGTTCTAATTAGTGTCTACGGAAAACTTAACAAGGTTTACTAAGTTATAATTTTTATTTTGGATTCGTTGTATAATTGGATTCAAGTTACAGTAGGTACAAGCCCTACCTATAGAAAATAAAACCTTCAAAAATTTGACTTTTTATGCGTAGGGGTTATCTTATGGCCAAGCAATCTTAGAAGTTAGATTTCATCGTAGTATACATGTTGTTCATGAAGAAGAGATGACTCCTTAAACTTTTCCCATTATCTGGAATCATATCTCCTTCATTTTGTACCCCCTCATCGGTCTCACAAATTAAAATTAAATTTATCCTTTTTTATGATTCCGTAATATTTCTTCTAATTTTTGAATTCAGGAAGTTACATTGTCTACTATTATCTATATCATACCTAAGTAGACCAATCATGAGAAAACTCATATAACCGCGGCGCGGGTGATAAATTGCTTTGAAAAGCTAAGCACGACATAATTAAAAGTTTAAAAGAAAAAACTATTGAAAAAAGAAATCTAAAATACATTGGTTTGAATTACTCACATTGATATACGAGTAGGTCTACGAAGCACTCGAGTATCTCGTAGTAGGTAGTTTATCTACTACACTATAAAGATAAGCAACTATATTAATTCCATATACAGTATTAAGCTTATCGGAACATTCATTTACTACGGGAAATTTTGTCGGAATCCCCAGATTAAACTATGAGGTATTTTAAGTTTTATTTTCAATGTTATCATAGTAACTACTCCATCGAACTTACTTCGGTATAAGTGGAAAAAATCTAACGTAAATTATACTTAAGTAGTTGAGGAATTTTACTGCTAGAAAGCGTAAAACTTACCAAACTTTATTAGGTTTGACCAGTAAATGCCTATCTGGACTGGAAACGCGAAAAAAAACTAACCTTAATAGTGGTTGGAAAATTTTGTTGCTGGTATAACCTAAATAAAACCTAAGGGTCGTATTTATAATCAGCTCTCAAGAGTGACAGCGAATTTGAATTTGTATCAGAAATGTCATTTCAGTACAAAATGACCTGTCAAATCCAAATTTAATATTGCTCCCAAACTTGAGATCGCTTTATAAATACAAGCCTTAGAATTCAATGACACCTACTCAGTTAACTTCGTGTAATCACCATTAACTAGCCCAGCAAGTTTCTAATGTCTTGTACAAATTCTTAACACAAGCTGATTTTGAAACTGAGCCCACAGCGTAACTTGAAGCTTAATACCGCGATGACGTCATTATTAAACTTCGTCAAATATTTAAGAACGGGCTTTCTTTTCAGCAAGTCACAAAAAGGTCGTTAAGAAAATGCTGTCTATTGTATACTGTTGCTTTTTATTGACCTTCATAATTTAATTATCATTTTATAAAGCTTATTCTTTTAAATATTTATAAGAATTCCTTTTTAAAATTGAGCGGGCCGCATAATCCCCGGCCTCGATATTTTTTACTGCGAGCGCAGACATAAAATTGCGAATTTCCTGATAAATCTTGAAATGTGATTGAGCCAGCACCAGGAGCGCATAACATCAAAAAGGTTCACTTCCCACTCACCTGCCAACCTTCACTGCGATTAATTAGTGCGGCATCATCCGTATCATAGATGATTATATTTAATGATGTAAGTAGGTGTATGTAATGTGAGTTTTTCTAACAGTTCTTTGCAGGTACCTCTACACTGGACATTAATGATTTTTTTATAATATTCTAGTTTACATGAAAATTAAAATAAAAGAATCTTACTGTTATTATCATCCAATATGTAAATCAACTTAGCCAAATTGAGTTATACTTAGTTACTAATTATCTTTTTTATCTCTTAACCAACAGCGTCATTGAAAATGGTGTTAGTATAAGTATTATGTTCTTGCTTACCTTATTTATAATATGCTTACTGTATAAAAAAATAAGGTTTCTTCTGCGGCTTTATGAGGGCATTAAAAAAAAACAAGACATTCTACTTCTGGTTAATGTTGTTATCTAATTGTAAAGGATTGTTTTAAGCTAGTACAATGTACTTTTAGAGCTTTTTTTTATTAACAAAATATAAATCAACTCTCGTTTCATGCTAGTGTAAATTTGCTTTTTAACAAAAGTTATATTGCTAATATTATACCTATGTCTGTGTTACGGGAAATGAAATAAATTATGATATTCACATGTTCCTGTATAGATTGTTTGAAGCGCTTTCTGAGAACTCCTGTAAACCTTTCCAGGAGAGATTCAGAGAGAGGCATTGGTACGGAAATATTATGAATGCATTTATAACCTTTTACATGGAAACATTTATCTGTACTTCCGCGAAGAATAGAAAATAGTAATTATGTATAATCCGTGATTTGGCGAGACCGATCACGGCTTAACGGAGGCAATAATACGATAATAATTGTCATTTTTATCTCATGTTTGCCAAACCATAATCGCAGTCCCTAACCGCACACTTATTAAAGCCTATCTTGACATTCTGTGCCGATAAACTGTAACATAACGAGTACTCAATCTAATGGAGATGTATTGTAAGCTATTACATCAAACTGCTACGCAATTATATTAATTTGGTGGAAGTGGCACTGCCCAGCCCCGCGCAATAACGTGGATGTAAAACCGTGTTTGACAATATAGCCGACGTCACTTCATTTATCATCCAACTAGTACACGTCATATATTTACCTGTATATATTTTATAGCTACAAAAGATCTACACATATGGCTGTTGAGCTGTAGGCGCAACCCCTCATTCCCAAATCATCACATGCATGAAACTGCTCTGAAATATCGAGGTAAAAACATATATTATAATCCCGTTCAAAATAATAATCTAATTGACACGATGAATATTTGAAGAGTCATTTCAGAAATCAAAGTTCATGCAACAATAGTAAAGTAAATAAATAGACTTAAAAGTACTTTAATTTCAAACGTATTGACAACTTGAGCGGCTCACTGAAAGGTTTTAAAAGTACATAATTTTTTGTCGACATAAATAAAACGGTACACAATGTCGCTACAACAAGTGGCCTACTTTAACGACATCGACGACTAAAAAGCTCAACACTGTGCAACATGTCAGGTTTAAAACGTTTCACTTAACATTAAATACAATTACTATAAATAGACCTACATACTCGTAATGTCGCCGTGTGGAGCCATCGGAAAATATAATTATAAGGCCGCTTTAAACAACACGAAAGGCTTATAAAGTTATTAACTGAAATCCATGAAACATATATAAAATTTTGTTGGTCCTTTATTTGTAATCATTGACTCGCTACGAGTAAATGTCAATGCCTCATGATCATAAAATTCTCACTGCTTAATTCATACTTATAATCACACCTTTATCCCGAATGGGGCAGGCAGAGCGCAAACGACCAAAGAAAAGGTCGTTCCGCCACGTCTGACAAGTTTTGAGGGCAATTTTAGACTGAAATGTGTATTGCTATAGTGACAAGTTTTCAGCCCATCGCCTAAATTGCAATACACTGAAACCCTCGTTTTTACGGCATGCCCGGGAGGAAATGCAGCTGGAACTTTCTATGTTTATGTATCACTCCCAGTCCAGCGTGGAAACTTAATGAAGAAAATTATTTTCTCTTCCCTAACTAAAAAAGTCTTTGCTCTCAAATTCAATGAGGAAGAAAGCATTTTACTCCCCAGAGACAGAAAGTTTTTATGGATTTTTAAAAGGTAAATTTTAAGACTTCAAAAGGATAAACTTTGAAAATCACAAAGTGATTTGATAAATAAATAAAAAATACATTAATTTCATTCCCCGGAAAATAATTGTAATTTTTTTAAGTTCATATTAAACTAGGTACCATTATTGTGCTATACATTTTAAATGAATAAAAGTATTTCAAATTCAATAAAATGTTACAAAAAGTAGGCAACAAATTTGTCACAGGAGTCACTATAAAAGCATAGTAACGTAACGCCGCCGCTCTGACTTGCACAAAATAACGCTCGCAAATCACGAATATTTATGGACCTTAAAACTTACTACCTAAGCTACTAGTAGTATATCGGAATGTTTCCCGGGGTTAGTAATGCTATTACTCACAGTTACCTAGTACATAAAGGCTAGTGAAAATCTGAATCATCTTGAATTATATTCAATGATATCTATATTTTATAAGAAGTGCGTCAAACGTCTGTATGAAGTTCTGTAGGATGTATGATGTAGGAAGAATAATTCATACATTCATGAACTTTGACAGATATAATAACGGAATAGTTATTACTCAAAAAGTGAAATGAAAATTGTATGAAGTAGGTATTGTATTTTTGCATAAATTTAAAGTGCATTGCGTAACCTACAACGCTTACTTAGTATAGATAGATGCACTTTACAGTCTACATTAGTGGAGCATCAATGAAAGTTACTTACGGTGAGATCTTAGAGGAATTGATTTATGACATGACCCCGATAATTTTAACTCATAAAGCCTGCTGCACACTATGCCGGTGGCAGTGCCGGCGGCATAGTGTGTAGCGGCCTTAACGGTTAATACACACCGGGAAGTTACCTACCTGGTTGTTTTTAAGGCTATTTCGGGATTTTCCATTACTGCTCCAGGCTGCTCAGGACCTAACTTCACATAAACAACAATTTTAAGTATTCTCTGAATTGGAAATCTACCTGGATAGCCATTATTTTTTTGGTATTTTGCATAATATGAATATGTAACTTTCACCATGAAATTCTCCCGGAAATGAAAACAAAATGGCTTTTCCATACAAATTGTCTCATCGAGTTGGTCATTTTGCGAAAGAATTTCCTGGTGAAAGTTGTTCAGTTTCGTTGACTGAGCAACCCCTATCAGTTTCTGGTATGCTGTCCCTTACACTCGTTATAGTTCGACTTCACGTTTTTATTGTTTAAATGTTTTCAACAATCAGTCAGTAGATTTACTTGTATAGTTTTCTGAAACAAAATAGCTAAGATCGTATTTGGAGCATTGTACAGCTTTTAAGTCCAATGAAATACTTTTATTCCTTTGAGAAAATCTATGAAAGTACATAATAAATAAAAAAACAACGGGAAAAAGTAACGGGCTCGATGGAAACGAAACGTAACGATTTTTTTTTAATAGGTGAAAATGGGTAGCGTACCAAAATATTTAAATATATCGTGTATCATATGAAATGTTTCTGTTTTTAAATCTTTTTCCATGAAAACAGTTTTATAACACCTTTCTACCCCAATGTGTGCTATAAAGCTCACAGAATGTCCACCATTACACGGCGAACGTGAGGACGTGCAAACAGCGGCACGTGTGTTGTAGCCACCGCTGCGTAGCAGGAACGCTACGGTGGCGTAGAGGTGGCTACGGGCTACGATGGTATATAACCCGCGCGGCCGCCCTCCGAAGCTCATTTGCCTTCTACAGCCATCGGCCGTACGCAAGGATCGTACTCAGTACTCAGTGCAAAGTTTGAAGCGACGAGACTGAAAGTTTGTTCCACGAGCCGTAAAGGTAAGTCGCGGATATTGTTGTGATTTCCAGGAATTACTTCGTGATTTTTATGGCATCGTAGATTTTATGTACAATACGAAAAAAATAATTGAGAAATACAATTTATTAAAATTCGAGCGATTATTTCATTATTATAATACCTTATAATTTGTAGAGAAAAAAAGATAAATGATTTTTTTCATCTTAATTGCATAACAAGCAACTTATGAAATTTATTACTCTTTAAGAATGATATTACATTTTAGATAGATGGTCATTAAAATACATTTTTTTAATAAATAATATTAATAAAATAAACAGTAGGGCGGGTCAGATATTTACTGATATGATCTTTTTGAAAAATGTTTAATCATTCAGTGTAATATAAGAGGCTTAATGATCTCATTTTCCGCTACGAGGTTATACATCGAAACAAAATCATGATCACCATATCCTTTGATTTTAATGACATCATTAAAAAAAAGTTACTGGATTTTAATTGACCTCATCAAGCAAGGTGTTGCTATTTTCTATTGTAGGCATTAGGCATTTTGTTTATTGTACAACTTCGTAAAATACTGGATTTTTTTAATATCCAGTATCATACTTTGAAAAAGTAGGCCACTTTCAATAAAATTTAGATAACAAAAAGTAATTTCTCCTTACCATAGAAACACCGTTAAAAAACCAAGCGGATCTGCGAGACTTACTACTAGCATACTTACCAATTAAATACATTTCATTCCGGCAATAGAATATTTTAAGATTTATAGCTTTATTTAATTACTTGGGAGCTTTCAGCAATAATCCTCGCAAATTGTTATAAATCCGAAAATGTATCCATGAATTTTATATTTTATATAGGTTTATTTTTAAAGGGATTGTTTTTAATTCCGATTCTCTTCTTTATTAATATTACTATACTAGTTGAAATTCCACTGAAAATCAATTTGTTGTGCAGGCGTGTTTCTAAAACAAAACCACAAAAGGCTTTGTCGGTTTCCTGTTTCAAAAAAACAAAGGAAAAGATTGAAAAATATAAATGGCCTGCACTTTTGGATTTTTACACCAACCGCAGAGTCTAACTTTATTAATATCGGTTTAGTGGTTCTCAAGTTGGTTACTTTGATAAGTTAGAAGCGAGCTTATCATGGCGGTGCATATGAATAGCTTCAAGTCAATCCTATCGACTCGTATCTATGTATAATAATAGAGTTGATGATTATTACTCTATTTACGAGTATATTACATGAGTACATGCATATAGTCACACCTTTATCCCTTACGGGAAAGGCAGAGCGTAACAGCCTTGTAAAAGGTAGTTTCGCTATATCTGACAAATATTTAACCCTCTGCTGCTTCTACAGTACGCCCAGGAATACTAGAAGCTGTGCCATTCCATGCTGTTTCAATACTCCCTATCCACGGTGGCCGGTGGCAGATTGAAATACCCAATACTTAATGTTTTCTATTTTTGTGCATAAACTGGCTGTCGATTAAGCCAATTTTAGAATCTACGTTGCGCGCTTAATCAATATTAGCAAAGAAAAACACAATTTTTTCACGGTTTTGAAATTTTCGTATAAAAAATAAAAATAGCAAGAAGGAAATTCGCAATTTTTTTTAAAATTAAAATCCCATAAACAATCCTATTAATCACTCAATGGATTTTTTATGCTACTTGAATCTTTTCCTTTCAACAGAGTCCATCAGGTAAAAACCTGCATTAATTTTGATTGAATTTGAAATAATGCATTTTTGAATGTAGTATATCACATTAAAAATATTTGTTACTAAGTCATCTAGGTATGAAGTAGAAGTCCCCTATGAAGTATTTTATATTTTCTTTTACATTTTGTTTATAGCACAATTCCGTGAGTATCAAGTTCATACTATGCTATAAACTGGGACACATACACTCAGCGTATCTCTAGTATGTAACTACATAATAAATGTAGAGATATTTTATGAATTTTTCATTTTTCGCTTACAGTAGACACTGGTCCTGGCAGGTAGCCGCGAAGAGTTCCTCAAACAATTTCCGGCCTTTTACCTAACCTCAAGCAACGCGTTATTGAACTTATTTACTGAAGTACAAGATACCAATTAAAAGTCATCCTATATATTTAAGTTACCTACCTTTTATGTAACTCTTATAAGTAGGTATCTATCATTAATTTGACACCATAAAAAACAATAAATATGAGAAGGAAGAAATTAAAATTTCGCCGCGGGCAGGGTTTGAACCGGCGACCTTTGGATTGTCTCAAAAATATTTCTTACAATAGCTACCACATGGTTTCCAGGCAACGGTGTCTTGGTTACTGTAATTTACTGGTTAATTCAATCAACATTGGATAAAAATAATAGATACAAATACAAATTGAAAAGAAGGAAAAATCGGGGAAATTAATTTGAATTTGAATTTTTGATGTTTTCGGTTGTAAAAAAGGTTGTAAACGACAAATTTTATAGACAAATAATTTCCACTTTGTCACCAAATTATGTTAAATCGTGTCAGCGTTAAAACTGCGGCATAGCAAAAGCTTATTTTTTTACTTTTAAAACCGGTTAACACAATTTCCGGAATGCCTACAGCAGGGATAAACATTTTGTATCGCAATTTCTTGGAAAATATTTAACGGTACGGAAAAAATACAAAATTAAAATTAAAAATTAAGTTATGGCTGAGAGGAATTGTCCAGTGGTTGTTCTTGAAATTAGCAGTCAATTTTTTTTAACAGGGTTTACTTAGCCTACAAGTGTAACGACTTTCTTCATTTATATAGGGTGCAAGGGAAAACTTCCAACAAACTAATAGGGGTTGCTCAGTCAACGCAACTGGAAAATTTTCACTAGGAAATTCTTTCAGGAAATTAAAAAAAAAGACTTTTCCATACAAAAATTACCACTTCTATCAGACAATTTGTATGGTTTCCCAATTTTTTTTTTCATATCCATATCATATCCATTTTTCATATCAAGTTAGCTTTCGCCAATTTTCTTTTTCATATGATGAAAAAAAAAACTTTGCGGGAAGCTGACCCGTATTTTTTATGTATAACTAAAGTAGCAGAAAACTTAGTAGCAGAAAGTAAAGCTTTACAAAAAAGACGTAAAATGATCAATTTAATTATTTATTTATTATTTTATTTTATCTATCTATTCGTAATTCTAACAACATAAATATCCAAAGAAAACTTAGTCCAAGATTTTGTAAGATTTTATTTTCTGAGTGCCCTCACCTTACCTTCGTCGCAAACGACAAATTACAATGATAATGTGGCTTTCCAATATATGTTGCTCACTTATCTGCGTCCTAAAGACGGATTATCCCATTTTCTTTTCTCACTTTCAATAACCAGGGCTTTGTAAATAATACCACCCAGTTTTTTTTAATATTGATTGCATTTGAGTTTGTCCCTCTGTTTGTGTTTAGTTTGGCTAATACGTAGTATATTATATGTATTACTCCGTTGGGCTAGTTCACATCGGGAAGCGACACGAGGCGATGCGGCACGAAGCTACTTGAAGATGCATGTTATTTGTACCACCGAAGTGACAGGCTGCACCGCGTGACGCGCGACGCCACGCGAAATGTTCGAGTTCAGTCAATGAAATGTCTATCTTTTTGCATAGTATAAAAATCTATTTTTAACAAGGTCATAAAAAATGCGCGCCGCCTCGCTTTCCCGGTGTGAATTTGACCCTAAGGCACAGCACATGGCAAATAGGAAACGGTGAGGCGGCGGCGAGGCGGAGGCACGCCGATTTCAGGCTGCGCGGACGTAATTTTCTATACAAAATCCTCGCCTCGCCGCCGCCTCACCGCTTCCTGTTTGCCATGCGCCTTATAGGGATCAAGATAATTATTTTCTCGTGGACAGCAGAGAAATGGATGTATTGATGTACGGAAACGAATCAATTAAGCTAGAAAGAAGTAATAAAAATGCGTGGAAAATTTATAAGGTATTTTACTATTTATAAAGGAGCTGATTGATTCAAAAATAGACTGGATTAGTTTTTGCACAGATAGAATGCAATTTTGTCACGGTAAAAGTCACCTACTTGTATGTTACTCCGGTGAACGTCGCATGTCTGGTTAATGAAATTTGAAACATTCCTTACATCTTCTATCAAGTGGGCAGTTGAATCTACTATATAAAGTTTACTTGCAAATAAATGAAAACCGTAAATATTTTGATGACTAAAATTGCATTCTATCTGTGCAAAAACTAATCCAGTCTATTTTTGAATCAATCAGCTCCTTTATAAATAGTAAAATACCTTATAAATTTTCCACGCATTTTTATTACTTCTTTCTAGCTTAAGTGATTCGTTTCCGTACATCAATACATCCATTTCTCTGCTGTCCACGAGAAAATAATTATCTTGATCCCTATAAGGCGCATGGCAAACAGGAAGCGGTGAGGCGGCGGCGAGGCGAGGATTTTGTATAGAAAATTACGTCCGCGCAGCCTGAAATCGGCGTGCCTCCGCCTCGCCGCCGCCTCACCGTTTCCTATTTGCCATGTGCTGTGCCTTAGGGTCAAATTCACACCGGGAAAGCGAGGCGGCGCGCATTTTTTATGACCTTGTTAAAAATAGATTTTTATACTATGCAAAAAGATAGACATTTCATTGACTGAACTCGAACATTTCGCGTGGCGTCGCGCGTCACGCGGTGCAGCCTGTCACTTCGGTGGTACAAATAACATGCATCTTCAAGTAGCTTCGTGCCGCATCGCCTCGTGTCGCTTCCCGATGTGAACTAGCCCAACGGAGTAATACATATAATATACTACGTATTAGCCAAAACTAAACACAAACAGAGGGACAAACTCAAATGCAATCAATATTAAAAAAAACTGGGTGGTATTATTTACAAAGCCCTGGTATTGAAAGTGAGAAAAGAAAATGGGATAATCCGTCTTTAGGACGCAGATAAGTGAGCAACATATATTGGAAAGCCACATTATCATTGTAATTTGTCGTTTGCGACGAAGGTAAGGTGAGGGCACTCAGAAAATAAAATCTTACAAAATCTTGGACTAAGTTTTCTTTGGATATTTATGTTGTTAGAATTACGAATAGATAGATAAAATAAAATAATAAATAAATAATTAAATTGATCATTTTACGTCTTTT